>PNEQ01022148.1:29940-52161 GCA_003012365.1 Medauroidea extradentata | reverse complement strand
TACGGATATGTATATATTTAAAGAGAATTCGGACAACAATGGGCTGACGTCACTGGTGGTGCCAATTACGGATATGTATATATTTAAAGAGAATTCGGACAACAATGGGCTGACGTCACTGGTGGTGCCAAGTACGGATATGTATATATTTAAAGAGAATACGGACAACAATGGGCTGACGTCACTGGTGGTACCAAGTACGGATATGTATATATTTAAAGAGAATTCGGACAACAATGGGCTGACGTCACTGGTGGTGCCAATTACGGATATGTATATATTTAAAGAGAATTCGGACAGCGATGGGTTGACGTCACTGGTGGTGCCAAGTACGGATATGTATATATTTGAAGATAATTCAGGTACAATCTAAAAATGTATACACAATTGATTACTTTAACATTTGACTTAACGTTTCCGTTTAAGTATTTTGTCAATACACAGTACATACGTAAAGTTAAAGTAACAACAGTTGATAAACGATTGAGAATCTGTTTTTGAAACGGAAGTATTATGATATAAATATTTATATATTTTCCACAATAGCATATCACGTATATTTTCCAAAAATGTGCCCAGTTATTTAAATACTTCCCATTTTTTTTTTTTAAATATTTTGCAGAACACAAGCAACGCCATCTACTGGTGAAACTTACAGATAATTTACAAAAACCTCTCAAATGGTATTTACATGGTTTTCCGAGTACATTTAAGACATAGATGTTACATTTTGCATGAAATCCTAGTACGGAGAATAAACCGATACTCTAAAATAAACATTTTTCATTATAACCTACATAATCAGCTGGTTCTTTGCAAACGGTCATCTTGACTTTGACTTCAAGTTTTCGGTTTATCATAAATGTAAAGTCAGGGCCGCTTGACTTAACGTTTGATGCGCCATTTTCTACGACCACATAAGAACCTATATATTGAAAGTTATCGTAAAGTCATGAGTCTTAGATGGAATCCCGGACACTCCGTAACCAGCATTACATGGAAACACCACATCAGGTTCCTGAAGTTATATCATGAGACGTAATTGTCTAATTTTAGTAATTCAAGTTTCAAATATATGATAAAAGTTCTAGCAATAAAATTAAAAAAAAAAAAGATTTGCATACTTAAGCAATATAACACAAATTTACTGTAAAACTCTTGAAAGGTGTTTTTAAATTGCTGATTTCAATAGTAAATCAATAAATTCTGATTTCCTAGTTGAAACTTCGCAACCGAAATCAGTTTGCAAGAGTAAGTAAATGTTTCTGTAGCGTTGTTATATGTTTAATTAGCATTCGGACACTTAGAACTTTAAAAAATTACTTTTTTCCATCGAAAGTGGCGTGTTAACAAAAATAACATTATTTGCTCTTGTGATTAAAAATTGTACCCTTAATATAATGGAAAGCATATCAACCATATACACTAAAGATAACTTTAACCAACAGTTGGTTCCAACGAGTCAACTTCAGTAGTTCTCTAAAATAAGTTTGAACTATATATATATGTGTGTGTGTGTGTGTGTTGGTGTGTGTGTGTAGGTGTGTGTGTGTGTGTGGTCTAGTAAGAGCTTCGTTTCCAGAATGGTGGCATATCTTGAAACTATTCGTGGTGACTGCCTGCTGTGAGCGAAAATCTGTAATTAATATTTTGTCGTTCAGGATCTCACCGACACCCTTAGGAAAGAAAAGGTTGGCGAGAAATGCAGACAGGATATTTTTCCTAGTACCATGTGCAGACAGTATTCCGTCGAGTGAAAATGTCTCCACTTTACGAAATTTTTAAACAGAGCAAAACGATTAGCAAGATTATATTAGAAATTAAAACCATTATATCCAGACACTCGGAACATAAAAAGGAAGTTGCAATAATGGTCAGACCAGGATTCGAACCTGGACCACCTTGAATGCAAGTTCACGATTTCACTTGTGTGCCACTTTGTTTGATGTAGTGCTCAAATCATCATACCACGTGAATATATGCTAGTTTACTCAATTAGTGGATTTTTCTTGTAAATTGAGGGATTGATTCATAACTATAGTTACTGGCATTTTAACAATACCTTACATCACAGACCGCAGAAACGTAAACGAATTGGCTCCAGTTTGAAGAGAAACGAAGAATAAAATAGTGACACTTGAATTTTAAAGATAACTGGGGCAGATTAGGCTGTGTGTCGCCTTGGCGTTCGACAAGGGTCCTGACTGAAAAAACGGCCTAGAGCTGAGCTTGAAATATTCTTAGTATGCCTCATTGGGCAACTATCAAAACTTAAAAACCTGAATGAGAGAGTGAGAGATTTTGGTCAGTGCTTAACATCGAGGTCTTTAGTGCTGGTGAGGGGTGACAATGTGAGTATGGAACAGTGCCGGAATGAAAGGGCGGGGGAAATGAGATCTCCCCGAGAAAACTCGCCGACCAATGGTAAATAGCCGAAGATGCAATGTTTATTATGAATAATATATAGAACATGTGTAAAAACTACTAACTGAAAGTGTTAATTTTTTATATTCAAGCTACTGTGCTGTACTCGACCGGGTGCCTGTGCTCTGCGTCATGAAGCAGTGAGTACGAAGATATGTGGGTTTTCGTTCCGAAGCCGAAACATTTGTCAGTGACAGATTCTTTAAGCGCAGAACATATGTTTCAAGGCAAAATCTGTAGATAAGTTTGGGCCGTCACGTCTGTTTCGAGTAACGGTACTCCGTGACTTAACTGCAGCGCAACGCTTTTTCCATGTCTAGGGCAGTGACCGATTCTTGTCTGGTTTCAGACTAGCTTCTCGTTCCCAGAACTGTCAAGGCCTTCGTAAATGTAATTTTCGTTGTCTCTTCCCTACCATTCTTAGGCACGAGACAATGGTCATGTGATAATCTGTCTGCTGCTCTGCGAAGTACAGAAGTGATGAATTCTTTATATGAGAGCTCCTACTGAATTATGTGGCTATTAAATGTAATTTGAACGAGATTTCCAAGGCTTATAATAGGAGCAAGTCTGTTTCTTTTGTTTTGATTTTCTACATGCTAATTTTTCTTTTATTATAGCCTACTGTTGACTAAACTCTCTTACATATCTAAATGCACTTTTTTTTCAGTAATTTAATTTCAGTCACTGGTAGCTAGCCGTTTAATTATTCAGTAGTTGTTATGTAAAAGTGTTTATTGATCTATCTTGTCCGTTGAACATTCAGTGTGTGTTCGCTTCCAAGAGTTTGTCCTACTGTCGCAGTTTCTCATGTGAGATAAGCACGGAGGGCCGGAGGGTTAAAACCCCTCAAAAAAGAACTCTCTGCAATCAACTCCCTTGAAAATTCATCACGGAGATAAAAATTTCCTTTTATATTATGTCCACAAAATTCAGTTCTGTTTTTAATACCTGTCTAAAAATAGAGGTGTTGTAAGTTTGACGGCTATGTTTACATGTCTGTCTATGGCTTCGCAGCTCCCAAACCGGTGGACCGATGTAATGCTTTTTTTTTTTTTTTTGTAACTAAAAGCTAGTTTCATCGAGATAGTTCTTAACTGTACTTGATGAAAATATGTGCAGCTGCTCAGAAATTATCATCTCTTTTCATAATTTTCGTGAGAAATCCATAGACATGTTATGAAATGTTTATTATACTACTATATTTTATATATCTGAGGTGTAGCTGAATGTAAATTTATATATATGTTAAATATATATATATATATATATATATATATATATATATATATATATAAATTTAACAGAACTTTTAGTGCAAAAGGGAGCAATGCAGTACATGTTAGTATAGACGATCTCGCAATGATGCAGTAAGCAAACTGGACCTGATGCTGCGCATATACATGTTGTACATATAATTATGTATAGTCGTTCCTTGCAACCGCGTTCTTTGTACTTATGGTAACAATAAGAAATATTTAATTATATAGACTATAATTACACACCTATATACATACACGAATCTCAGAAGATTGATACTTTATACTGTCGTATTATTCTTTACCCTTAAATATTTCGGAGGACTGTTAAATACAAAAAAATGGTGGTTAAATTAGCCAAATGAAAAAATGGACCAAATCCACAAATTATATATCAATCCAAAAATTTAATTTAAATACTAGTTTAAGGTTCGGGCATATCTTTTCGAACTGTAATATATGAATATAATGTAGGCCTATGTAAGTTTTGTTGCACATACTAATTTTGTATCAAGTGTGCTAATTTCAACTACACATTTCGTTTACTAACGGTCCACCGATGCATTTCAGTCAACAATATTTGAAACTATTATTTTTAACATTTTAAGGAAACTTTTATGTGCCTTGAGTTTATAAAAAAATTATTTAAGCGTTATTTGTAGCTTTTTAAAGTTTAATATTCCTATAAATATGGTTGAATGGAATAAATACGTTACAATTTTGTTTTTGCAAGAAAACTGTAACATTAAAAACAACCATCTGCTATGGTTAGCTTTTATGTTCTCATTCATACCTTAGTTTACATATTTGTCACACATTAAAAATAAAACTGCTTTAAGTGGAACTTTTAGGTGGATTTCCTTCCATGAAATGAACGCATATAGATTTGCAGTTATACAAAAAATTAAATAATTTCAGTAATTAAGACAAATAACTTTCGAAATGTTTCTATCACTTTAAAATTGTATTCTCTAAATTTGTTTTTATGTAATTAATTTTTTATCACGTATGTTAGAATATTTAGAAAATACATATACAGTTTGTTATATTTTGATATTTTGTTTTGTGAAAAAATACTGTATTTCCTCGAAAATTTTTAAATATTGCACGTTTGAAAACAAAAAATATACTGGCCTACAAAGGTTTATTTTTCATTAGTTGCTACTCAGTGTATTTCGAACATCATGAAATTTATAAGTTTCATACGCTTTCAATGATGTTTTATGGTTTCAAAAATTCCTTACTTATTTCAACGAACGGCAGCTCATGAGGGATAAAGGGGAAAATGGGGGGAGAAGGGTTGTTGCCATGGAGCCCAAGTGTACTTTTCGGTTCAAGCTCACTTCTGTCATAACTTCACATTTCGGGTTCGATTCCCAGCAGAATCACTAACGTATTCTCGCATGGGAAAAGTGTGCTGAACGATGCCCCTGGCTGGTGATTTTTCACGGGTATCCGCCTTTTCCCTTATTCTTACATTACTGTGCTGCTCCACGCCCATTTATATTCTTCAATCTTGGCTAATGAAGCTGCAAACCAGGTTTAAAATTTCTTTCCATGTTCACTTCGCCTTGTACTAAATGCGCTGTTTTATACATTTAGGCTAACCAGAAGTAACATATTGTATATATTTTTATACACATAATTCACGACAGTGTTTTACACTCCATACCTTGACATCAGAAATTGTTTACATTTATTAATTTTTAATGTGTATTTTTAATAATTATATTGAAAAAAAAACTTAATTCAAAATATCGGCTTGAGGCTGGGTATACACCACACAAGGAACGACGTGGTAAAAATATTAACCGGTAAATGGACTAGTTACATATTTATAATCATTTCAAATTTTTAGCCAGCTAAAATGTTACAATTGTAAGTAATTTATTTTTGCTTATATGATTATTTTTTTCAACTAATGTAAAATTATATCAACTGATTCTTAAAGCACTAACTTACATACGACTGTAGGAAGTTATGACATGCTTGCTTAAGTAGATATTTCAACCAAACTATTTGATTGTTTGCAGTGTAACTTTTTAAGTATGATGAACTACAAATTTGAAGCCCTTTATGCGTGTTACTAAGTTTTCGCGCGTTAACGGTTCGTTTCTCGACGGCACCGATTGCAATCCAAATTGCATTTAGTATTCCACTACGTCCGTGCACCTTTCCTAGTTTATGAATGGTAACTCAGAGTCGTGAGTACTCGACTTACTGCATCGATTCAATACTTCCGTCGTATAATTGCTTGCATAGCTTACAAACACAGGTGAAAAGTTATCGAATTACACTCTAAATCTGAATTAGTGAGTATTCACTTATTCGCGCTGATCGATAGAGCAGTTTAAACAAATTGATTCAGTGAAAATAGTCACTGTTTAATTAGTAAATATTCACAGTTTTTTCATTTGTTTTCAAAGAGCAGTTTTTGCTTACAGAATAAGTGAAAAATTACTGGAAAATCTGTGGACATTCACTAATTAACTTGTGGAATGTTGGCACTATTTATCGGAATCAGTAAGAAGTCGCCGATTTCGCAGTGGTTTCTCACTGATTCAATTGGCTGAAACTGCTCCATCTATCGGTGTGAATCAGTGAATATTCACAAATTCAGATTTAGAGTGTACAGAACTATTAACGAAGTCAAATCGTTTTATCGATAGCTTTATGTGCATCTCAACAAACGTGGTCTGCAGAACGTATTAAGGTGAAATTACGTGGGTATGTAGCAATGGCGAAATTCAATAGCGGGCGAATCAATAAATCTTCGAGAAATTCCGTTGACCGGATGCATTGTGTGGCACGATAAACACATGTGTAACTCTGGGAATGACCACGCTGAATATCGAACTCATACTTTGTGCTAAATCCGAATTGCAGTGAAAGCAGATGAGCATTCTAGCGCACAACCTGCCCCTACAAACTCTTAGCTGCAAGCTCGTTGTTGAGACACTCAGGTAAGGAAACGGTTCGTGGCTGGCCCTGCAGGCATGTCTAGCAAACCTTAATTCACATGTCGTTATCCGTGGAGGCTAATGGCACTTCGACAATGTACATCCTTCTCTCATCTTCTCTCTAACATACCAAGAAGGGCCGTGCTGTGACATAGGTGCATAACAAATGCTCTAGCTACATGCGTTTAGTTTGTATAAGCGATATAGATTGCTGCGATTTACTGAGTCAGAAACACACCACAGTTGGCTGGGACTCAATATTAAGGTTAAATGCTAAAGTTGTAAATTGTGTAACAGCCTTAAAGTAAAACCAGGGCAGTTCGCCTCTCTATACCTGGCTGTTCTGTGGCTGGGATGATGGGATGTCCGGCGGCGGAAGTATATGGAGCGGGTCGGCTGGCCCATTGCCACGCGAGTGTATGCGGGCTGGAGAGAGGGTGGTAGGTGATGAGTCACGGGGCAAGAGGGCAGAGGTCAGCTGCTGCCGTTCAGAGCAGGTGGGCTGTTCGCATGCAATAGCCGGGCCACCTCAATAACATGGCATATACTACCTCTCGTCACACACATGGTGATTCCAGAGTTAAGCACAATGCACACAGACAAAATATTAGAAGCTAATCAGCCGAAATATTTTTTCCGCAAGCTACTACAGGCAAAATACCGGTACGTGAAAGTAGTGTGTTTATAAAAAGATGATCTGATTTATCAAGAATTTAATAACCTTTCCCCGCAGGTAAGTAAGGGGAGTTATCTGAAATTTTTTTAGTAAATTATAAAAAGATACAGATATGTGTATAAATGTATGTATATATGTATATACACCAATCTCCAAATTTTCCAGATGCACAATTCACTTAATATTTTTTTGCAAAAATAACAATGCTTCTTCCAAGAATCAGCGCAAAACATATTCATCTTCATAAAGTCTCACTCGTACTGGAATGTGTTTCTTTATAGAAAAAAGAAATTTTCGACAGTACAATGCCTTGAAAATTATAATTTCATTGTCCTATGTATACTCAAGCCCCGTCTGTTCGTTTATTGTGTGCTGCTTCAGTGAGTAGAAACTAACAGACAAATGGTCGGGGTTGCATGTTCACAGGACAGTGAATTATGTCATGAAGGTCTTTGAGCTCATTAAATACTTATTTCCGTAGTTATCTTCACTCTGTGAGCCTCATTTTCGTACGTGCATTTGGCGTACTTCTCAATTTAAATGGAGCGTGTACTCAACACTGAGCACTAAACGTGACCCAATAGTCAACGTCAGATTCTGTGAACAGTAGGAGGTGTAGTGATATAATGGGCACCAAAATTACGCATCACGAAATGTTCAGTGCTATGTTGTCACTATCTCAACATGCGTAAATTGTACGACTGAACTAGCAGTTTTTAAAATATCGAACCGGAAACGTAAGTGTGAAGAGATTTTGGTCAGCATTTAACATCTAGGTTTTTAGCGCAAGTGAGGTGTGATATGATGTATGGAGCGGTGCCGGAATGAAGGGAAGGAGAAGTCACGAGATCTCCGAGAAAACCCGCCGACCAGCGACATCGTTCTACATGATTCCCACATGCGAAAATACGGGAATCGAACCCGTATTGCCTTGGTGGGAAGCGAGTGCTCTAGCCACTGCGGCCCCCGAACCGGAAACGTGCCACGTGCGCCAAGGATAACGTTAAATTTCGGTGACTGTTTTAAAATTTGTAGCATGTTCTATTTTCATTTATTCACAATTTTAACCTTATGATATCAAATAATTCTTTCCAAAAAAAAAAAACTCTGTAATTCTTAAATTTCGTCTGGATGTCATTAAAAGCATCCTTAATTGTGGACCGTTTTTTTAAGCCATTATTTGTAAACTAGTCGGTATAATTTTTCTAAAAGTAAAACTTAAATGACCCAGAGGAAATTTCACGACGCGTCACGAAATGTGTATTGCTATAGTAGCTTTAGAAAGTACCTACTACATATGTTATGTATGTAGCATATTTATTTTGCGCGTTTCAAATATATGTATATTGCAAACGTACTGTGAAGTTGTAAAATATTACTTTGCAGCTAATTGCCAACGGTATTTTTGTATAACAAACAAAAAACCGTTGATGTGTAATATTGATTCATCTGGAAACGAGTTATGTGTTTTCCGGAACATTGGTATCAGGTATTTTCGTTAAATGTGGATGAAATATGAAACCGTTGAAATATTTTTTTTTTATCAAATAAGGATTGGTAACTCGCCAAATCCGTATTCGGGAGGGTTCCATTTAAAATCAAGCCATCCAGAGTTCGGTTTTCAATGGTTTCCCGAAATTACTCTATGGATATGCTAGGATGGTTACTTAAAATATGTGTTGGTCTATCTATTTCCTAAATTCTGTCATTGTGTAAAATTTTGTGTCACAGTCTCAAATGGAATCACTGTCGATGAGACGTAAGGCCTACTAAATTTACCGTTACCTTGTTTTCTTTATCGGATTGTCTTGAAGGGCCAAAATTTCTCTGTCAATACAAACACAAGTTAGTGCAATGTAATAATTAAAGTGTATCTGCAAGTCAAGATTTTTTTTAAGTTAATTGTAATTGGCAGGTTGTTAGTTACAAAATCTAAACAAAATTTAGTATTTGATTTGTTTATTTACATAGGACAAATGCTGTGTGTCCAAACTGTCGGGTTACAAGTGAAAAATTATTTTAAGCACTAACTTAACAGTAGTTTATTAATATTTGTATGTATCTAGAATTTTTTTTTCAGCGCGTTAACTTTGCACTTTGTATAATATTTTCGAAACAGAATTTAACATTGTATTACATGGATTTTTATGAATAAACTTTAATTGTTTCCCACAGAATTTTTTACTCAAGCGCAACATAAGAAACGGTTTTCTTAGTCCTGTTTACATCGTGTAGTGTATTTAATCATTTCTCAAAATATTTTCATTAAAAAATTTTAATATATTATTTTCGTAATGAAACGTGGAAGGATGATTTCTGTAATTACTTCACTCAGGAAAAATACGTTTCATGACAACTGTTAATTAAATTGATACTGTAATTGCCTTTTGTTGGGAAATTTTTACTGCCACCGGGCTTTAGGTATAGCAAGGTAATTATCAATTAAAAACTCTGGAAACAAATACGTTTACGTCAACCAATAATTTATGACTAAAATTTATTTTACGAGGAACAGGATGTGAGTGTTGATGAATTTTATCAGTACATCTCAATAATGCAGCCAATTTAGCAGAAAAGATATTTTAATTTGTTGTTCACGCAGATTTATATTCAGGATGAAGCTAAATGAGCAGACGGATGAAAAATGCGTTCACGGCCCGTGTGTTGTGTACATAAATATAAAAATTGTATTGAATACTGAATTTAATAATCTTATGTTAATAACGTAACGTATGTTATGATGGTCATGCAGAAACGGTCCACATTGAATGGATGAGATGAAGAAGGTAAAATTTCCACTTCGGCCTACTTCCTGGAAATAGGAGAAAACTGTTTTTCCTCTATATTATATGTTCAATGGGAAAATTACAATCTCAAAATGTGTTTGTTAGGATTTAAGTAAATAGAACTTTACCTGAAAAAATAAAATATTTTATGTACAGATAGTTATACACATTCAAAGTTGAAGGCATATTTTATTTTTTTATTTAAATGAGTTCAGGGTACTTAGAAGTAAATGATGTTACATGAATTTATACTTATTTTCACAATACAAGTGCTATTAATTACATAAATAGCATGTTCTATGCCAGCATACCTTCACTGTACGAATCACACATCTACAACGTTACTTTTGTACAGTCATAAAACCATAGACTACACCAACAAGAGAAACACTACTGTAGCGTCCCTCGCGGCTAACAGCCAATCATGCTTAGGTTAAGACGAAAATGCTTTACATTTACGACTTGCTGTAAAATACAAAGTTTTATAACGGTGTAAGGAATCAGAATATTTTGGGTTCAGTTTAACAAGAAGAGAGGAACTGCAGTTCAACTAACGTTTTTCTGACTTTTTGAAAGAGTATTTAAATTTTTTTCGGAAAGAATGTCGAATATATATATATGTATATATATATATATATATATATATATATATATATATATATTCATTTATTTATTTTTGTTTCATGTCAAGGTCAACAAAACCTTACGTGGTTGCCGTTCACGTGAAATTACAAGCCGACTTTTCTCTCTACCGAGTCCAAAACGAGATAGTGTGTCCTGGAGCCAAGCGAAACATCAATAAAGAAACAGTAAATAATGAGCGTTGAAGTACAAGAGCTTCCATAACCCTTTTTAACCACAAGTATTTTGCCCCGCCAGTTATTATATGGGTACAACCGGACGGAAAAGTCCTGCATTTATTGCCCTAGCTCGTTTTTTTTTTTAGCAACAACATAGGTCTATATTTTCTTGGACACACCAGAATGTGTACCTCCGTCGGAGATCTTCTATGCAACAGTACATCGCAGCTCGCACAACACCACGACATTGAGGCAGGTCAGCAGAGATTAGATCATCTGTGTTTGTGGCCGGTGTTCTGAGGCAAGAGGTGATAAACAGTGACTGTACAGAACTCTCAGTTGTCTGCGGAATCTTTTGATGGTTAGGGTCAGGTACACTCAACTGCCAGTAGCGCGCAAGAGACGAGGAACAAATCCTCCAGCAACACACTTTGGTCTCTGCAACACCGCTGCAACTTGATAAAATTGTATATTCGAATCTCACCCCGCTTGCCTTGGAATACGATCACGCATTGCCACTGGTCGTGATGGTAATGCCAGTTGTCCCAGGCCAGTCGAGGTGACGCGAGATGAAGATGGAGAGGGAAAGTAATACAGTGAAAAACGAACGGAAGCGTATGGCAATATTACAGCTGTTGGTAGAATCCGAGATTCCCATATATGAAATCGCCTGAACCTAAATTCCGTACGGGTCAACAACGCATCGTCGTCGTGGTTCCATCGAGACGGAAATAGTTTCATTTTTAAATAAGCGTTTATAAGCGTGTTTATAGTAAAATTCCAATCCGTATTCAACCTGGAATGGGCTGAAGAATCCGGATAGGAAAGTTAGTGTAAACACATCCGGATTAGACAGAAGTAGGATCGGAAAGTAATAATCCAGACCAGTTGCTGTGGTAGACTTAGAGTCCGGTTGAAACGTTTACTTCAAATTACCGTCGGTGTGAACTGACCGAAGACAAAGCGGTGACCATATTGGATTTTGTTTTTTTCGTTTTAAGAGGGTAGAGTCGTTCTAGGCTTATCAAATAACACTATTTAATTTTTTTTTTTAATGAGTGAATCAATCATATATAAAGTGTCTATTACGGGTAATTTCTGACTAATGTATAACAACAGATTGTGTGTTTGCTATTTGACATTCATTTGTTCTGTTTGTTAACTGTTTGGTAATAATGTGTCTGTACATAATGTTTAGTCCAGGATGACTCCATGTTAACTTTCCGATCTGAATTGAAAGTTTTTCAATAAACACATTATAGTTCATGTTCACCGTAGGCTCGCTCCGTGTTGGCTGCAGTTTCAAGTTCAGTCCAGTATGAAATTTAATTTAAACGCATATATATGTGCAGCCCTTGAGCTGCCGATCCATGAAAAGTTTTTGTGTGCAATATAACTTATGCTACAGGGTGGCGCAATGGTAACACGTATGACTCACATTCGGGAGAACTCGGGTTTTATCCCTGGCTCCAACCATCCTGAGTTCAGTTTTCCATGGTTTTCCTAAAACGCTCCAGGCGAATGCTGGTAATGTTCCTTAACAAAGGCCATGGGCGATTCCTCTCCCAGCTCCTGCCATTGTGCTGTGTGTCACCGTCTCTATTGAACTCGCTGTCTACGAGACGCAAAGACCACAAACCTTACGTCACAGGGTTCATGGAGGCGTTGTGTTAAGAAAATATATGTCTTAACTATTTACGGTGAAGTCTGCAAACTTTAAGGTCCTGTTAGTTAACAGTAGCACTTTCACTCGGGGAAATCTTGAAGTATCCACAAGTGAGTCTATATATGAAGAAATCATAAAAGTACCTGAATATCTCTATACATAAAAGAGGACACTGACTGACTGACAGACATATCAAACTGCTGCCCAACCCGCCTGATCTAATATCATGAAACTTTTTTGAGTGGGTTTCCCCTCAGTTCGTAGGCGAGCACTAAGATGGGATTTTTCGAAATTCGACCACTAATGGGGTAAAAAAGGGTGAAAAAGTATTTCCGAAGGAACGTCGATAGAGCTTGAACCAGACGGCATATCATCGTGGTTTACACTTTTATAGGACACACAAAAAAGCATATTAGCCAATTTTAGGATTCTTCGAAATTCAACATTTAAGGGGGTGAAAAGACCTTAAAGATGTTTTCAAACAGCTAACGATATCCATCGAATCCTACGGGATCGATAGTTGGTTTTAACTTCAAAATGTTGCATACGTAAATATCCAAACCGAAGTGTAAGAATTTTTTGAAATTCGACCCCCAAGCAGTAAAAAGGGGCAAAATATGTTTTTAATGAATTGTCTATATCACTGGAACACAATTGGCTATCGTCATGGTTTTTACTTAACTTGGTTACGTATACAAATGACTAATTTAGGACTCAAAGACGTTTCAAAATTGGATAATTAAGGGGGGTTAAAATGTGTGAAATGTGTTTTCGATTATTCCTCTATATCTGTCGAACCAACCGAGATATCGAAGTGCTCTTTGTTTTAGATTGATGCTTAAGCAAATATATAAATACTACTTTAATAAATTTTCCGAATTGGGCCCCAAAGAGGTAAAGGAATAATAAAATGTGTTTCCGATTCACAATCGATATATAATAAAGTATTCTACAACATGATTCAAGTGTTTTTCGAAATTCACTTTCTTAGGAGGTGAAAAGACCTGGAATGTGTTTTTAGATAAATCCTCGAAATCTATCGAACCCATCGATATATGCAGTTAATTTATGCTTCAGAATGATGATTACAGAAATTAACCTAAAAGGGTTTAAGATTTTTTGAAATTCGAACTCTCAGCACTGTGCAGGGGTCACATGTGATTTTTAATGAATGATCGATTTTGATTTGACTGAACGGGCTACCGTAGTGATTTTCATTTCGATTGGATACTTATACAAATGCCTAAAATGTGAAATTTAAATATTTCGAAAATCGACAACCAAAAGGGTGAAAAAGCACAAAATTTGTTTTCCATCAACCCATGATATCTATGTATCCAATAGAGACATTGAGGTGTTGTTCGCGTCAAAGTGATGCTTACGTAAGTATTTAAGAATTATGTGTAATTTTTTTTACTTTGTAAGATAACTTGATTATTAAGAATAAAACTAAGTTTGTAAGCTTTTAAAGCAGGATCCGAAAATCAAGTACGACCAGCGAGAAATAAATAATACAGGAGTTTCACTCTACAGTAACCTATCGATACGTGGTGATGTACAGCCTCTATGAACCTAGGGCGTGAATACTTTATTATTTTAATTAAATTGGTTATCATTAATTATTTCAACGTTATGTGACGCAGTTGATTTCTCAGGTCTATATTCCTGGAGGTCCTGGGCTCGAATTCCATTAAAAGCTGCTTGCGAACGTTCAATTCCGACACATAAAAACTGCAAAGCACATTGAATTAGTGCAATTTGCATGTAGTCCTTTAAAAGGTGTAAAATGTATTATGCAGTTCACTTTCCACTTAGATTCCTCGACAAAATCAGCTCACATATATAATCTCACTAATTTCAAGGTTGGGGCACCAAATACGTTTCCGCGAAATCTTTACCTACCAAAACTTTCTAACGGTATAAAACTTCAATTGAATATTTTGCAAATATGTAACTGAGAGCACCGTCACCAATGGTTGTGCACAGGGTAAATCAGACGTTTATCATTCGATTAACATCTTACATTTAAGAGTCTTTAACCAACTCACAACGTCATCTTTGCAGTGCTATAAATAAGGTCCAGGTGAAGTCGCTGTTAGTGACAGGGACACACTTAAGATTGATTTTCGCGTGGACAGCTGTAGCTACCTATCCAGCTGCAGAGTTAGCTCAACATGCCGCTTTGTCATTCAGATTCTAACACTTGATGACTGAAGTAGCAATATAATGTACAAAGGGGTTCGTCAATTAAAGTATATACTATCAGTTGTGAATAATACTCGCAGGGGACTTCTAGTAATTTATAAAGGGGATGTGTGTCCCTGCTTGTGTGTTATATATTTATCAACTATAAGTAAATAAATAGTACAAAATAAATTAACTCAGTGAAAATGTATGGTGTCAATTTTAGTAAATTGCCGTATTAGAAGATAAATTTAGAATATGGTTCTTGTTTATTGTATTCATAAGTTGATTAAAAATTGTGTGATAATTTTACAAGTGATCCCTTCAATATTTATTGAATCAAATTCGTTTAATTGCAGCAAAATGATAATCTATTCAGTAATATGAGTTCATGAACTAGGATTCATTTACTAATATTTGGTCATATAAAAGAGCCTTTACCGCAAACTACTCAAATGGTGTCAGTCAACCAGCGGATGACTTTTCTTTTCCGGTATAGCAACCAATAAATATAATTTTTTGCGCTCGTGAACGTACGCGTTTGAATCCTGAAAAATAATAAAAACACCGAGCAATGTCTCGCAACAGTGCCGCGCTGGACTCGCGTCCCGTAGGACCCGAATTCAGGTCCTGACTTTGGCTACCCTTATTTCGATTTCCAACTGTTTCCGAAATAGGTCCAAGCGAGTTCTGGGAAGTTTCCTTATCGTAGGCCATGGCCGATTCCTTGCCAAGAGCCTTGTGTCCAACTATATGTAACGCCCACTTTGTCAAGGAGATGCAAATCATAAAATAAAAATATATAAAATAAAAACAGTGTTTATTAAATACATGACAAATTTTATGTTGAAAAAACTGCGGAAGTACACAAATCGGCTTATATTAAAAACTAAATATAGCACTATACGGGTTTCATTTCATCCTGAACAGCCTACAGAAAAGTTGAATGGCCTTTGGTTTATACAGATTCGTTAGTGAAATATATGTAAATGTTGGAAATTGTCGGGCAGGTAGGGAGATTGACTCGATGCTAGGCAACCAGTGTTGCAGGGTTGCCCAGTGGGTTGCGTATGATGCGCCTGCAAGCAAAAATGAACTCGAGGGATGAGAGCAAGACATTTGCTTCACCCAAGCGCACGTACAATACAATAGAAGTTTTGCCTGCAATGTGGACACGCCAGGATTTCTAGTGAACGCCAGTCTGCTCGTACGGGCTTCAGACAGCTGTACATTTAGTTGAGTTGTCACGTGAAAATGTAGCAATAGGGCTTTACGCTTCATTCGATATTCCATATCGCGGCATCGCCATGTAGGCTTTACGATGCACTAAGAAAAAAATCCTGTAACACTTTAAATGTGTGTTTCCTTTATTTAAACAGTGAGGAAATGAGAATAAAGTACCACCAAAACTCGATATGCAGAATGCATAGACATGTAACAGGAGGATACGAATATGAAAAGTCCACGGCGTTACTACTGGTGACGTCACATAATAGTTGTTACATACAGTCAGCTTGGACTGCGGTAAATAGGAAGTTTAATATAACTCGTTCATTTAATTTACCGAGGTGAAGTTATTAAAAAGTGTATAAATATTACAAATAAAGTGAGAATATCTCTTTGGATATTACATTCAAGACGTAGTACAATACGCGACCGTTGGAATTTCGACTGTCACATTCTTCGATAATTGCACGCAAGCTGAGGCCATTGCCCGTAGAAGTGGCGAGATAATTCGCGTGGTATTCATTACGGCTTCTACAACCTCACAAGCAGTAGTCGAGACAGTTAATCTGGTTGGCACACACCGAGGGGGTAGAGGGTGTTTGTTGTAAACAGTACTTTGTGCTGTGAAGACTTCCTGATAGCATTCAGCGCCGCTTTTTTTTTTTTTTTTTTTGCAGTGGAACGACACAGCGGGTCAGTAATAAAGGGGGCAGGCGACCTGTTGTTTGCCGTGCGTGTATCTGCTGTACACAATGCGGACAGATGCTGAGTGTGCGTCGGAGGAGGGAAGAGGGGTGGGGGAGTTACCACTGACAAACTCTCGCTGGCAGCGATGTTTGCTGACGGGCTGAGATTTATGTGACATGCCGGCGGGGCCAGGAGTATCTGCTGCCGGCCTGTGTTTGTGGTATGTTCTATCCTAGCATAGTGGCCAGCTGGGGCGGAGAGCGGCGGCGATAGAACCTGCTATACAGGATGTCCAGAAATAACCGCGTAATAACCACACCACGCCAATCCTGGCCTGAATTGAAGACGACAATATAAGTGGCAAAATTTTGTCCGTTGACATTTTACACGCACCAGTTTGCATCATAGCACTGTAGTTACTTCTCTCTTATGCTCCACTACAGGTTAAAATCCCTAGCAGTCGAGGAGCGTGGATTTATTTTCTCCGTTCTGTGCTGCCACAATGTACACATAAAATTTCACACAACATTGATTGTGTGTGTATATATATATATATATATATATATATATATATATATATATATATATATATATATATATGCAAACACACTTAAAAAAAAATTCACTTTATTATTGGCATGCACAAGCTAGTATCAAACAAATGTAAATTCGTACCACTTTTGTAATTGGCTCTTCACCTATGAGACACATCATATAGGGTAGTAAACATTCCCTCGTACATGCACGAAAGGGCTACACAATTGTGGTTACAAGAAACGGACATTAATTTCAGTACTAGAAATTATTCTCTTAAACAGCACAGATAAGGTTACACTTATTGATAACGACACCAGGGCCTTTCATTTTCTTTTACGTCCCGATATAACTTTTACAGTGAATTTCACGATGATACTCTTTCTCAAACATGGTTGATTTGAAAATATCACTCTTCAGGTTCGCCATTTTCACCTCCACTCTTCCTGTGCTGTTTGTTCAGCTCGGCTACTTCTTGTACAGACTCCTGAGTAGTTTCCTCATTTTCTGTTTGCAAACCCCAAATTAAAAAAAAAAAAAAAAAAGGCACAAGATGTTTCCAAGTTGCTGGAACAGCATTTTGGAGAGTCCTGGCAACACCTACCTGTGTTGTCATTTTACAAGTTTTTAGATAGTTGAAGTGATGAGCTTGAGGATAGTACGTGCCATGAACATGAGTTTTGCGAAGATGGCTATGATAACGAATATGTTTTGAGGATATAATATCTGAAAAACAGATAACATAACCTTCAAACGCATTTTTTTTTTTTTAATTTTTATACCTTTTTTTCATGAAACTTAATTTTATAGTAGTTTGTCAACCTTTATTTGTAATTGTACGTAATTCACTATTGTAATATCTCCAGTGTCATATTAAAATATGTTTCATGATTTAAACAAAAATTTGTGTTTAAAAAATCGTTGCTAGTACTTGACTGAAAGTTTAAATTTTTTTTAAAAAATTAGCAAAACCATCTATCTCAATGTATGTTTATTCCAAATTTCGTACCACGTTTGTTATTTCCCTAACATTTCATCTCCAACTGTATCTTTATTATACTGCTACCAATATTTAATTATCAAGTATATAGGTGACATAAGAACGTAATTCAATAATTTTCAACTGCGAACGATATGAATAAGTTTTTCTTGATTATGGTGGAATCACACAATCATGCGCGACAGAGCGACACGACGAAAGCGATACGACACTAAAAATTACCGTTATTGAGAACATTATTTTGGCTGCCACAAAACAAATATTAAAAATATTATATGTAAATCGTTTACTGCCACTATATACAAACCAATAGTACGACAGCCACAAATGTTTACAGTATTTCACTTTTATTTCGTTTATTTGTAATACATTTTTAGTGCCCACTGGAATTCTAAATGTGGAAATAAAGACACAATTACAAGTGTGCTTGAAAACGTTATTATTTGCTTAATATAACCAACAAAATCCCTCTTAAATTAAATAAATACAATTTTCTACCAACTCACAAGCGCAAAATTAAATTCCGACACGAGTAATAACTGTATTATTTATATTTGTAAATCGCGTCACGTCCACCATTTTTGTCGAGCTGGCGTCGCAGAAACCTCGGTACTGAATGGTGGACATCTTTTAATTTTCGTGTCATCGCGGTCGTGTCGCTTTTGTCGCGTTATTGGGAACTCGGTCTTGGGTGTACTGTGTCCTTGTTGCGCGCAGCAGTGGCAGCAGCTTCTGCAGATTCTTGCTGCGTTCTCTTCTTCACGTCCTCCAGCTTTGCTGGCGACAACCCCACCTTCAGCCTTTCACACCCGAGGAAAAAAACGGATCGGAAAGAGAACCGACGGCGTCTCGTATTTCAGCGTGCCTTAGTCCTGCAAGTCTCCTCGCTGGGAAGGAGCAGTTTTTACGTGAATCCACTGCGTACATGGCGCTTCAACGGTGCTGCAGTACGTTCGAAATACCGTACGCGAAATATAAGACTAAAAACCCGACTGCATTGCTTCACGCCGTGTTTTAGGGTAGGGGCTTACATGAAGTGCTTTTAACAGGTTTCGAAGGAAATCCGTGTCTCAAAGAAAGCATGATTTTTGCTATGGCAATAAAATCAGATAAGCCGTTGAATAACGTTTTGTATCTTAACTCATGTTCAAGATTTAATTTAAAATGTAAGAGATTTTTTTTTGTTATTGTCAAATGACAAAATTATATATATAGGCCTATATATATATATATATATATATATATATATATATATATATATATATATATATATATATATATCTTTGTCTCTCTCTTCAGGTACGCATTATCATTGAGTAAGGATAGACTGGAGGTAACATGGTATAGGGATTAATGATGAATGATTTTAGATATAATGATTTTTTAAAAAATGTCTTCGCTTAAATTCACGTTCAACCGAGTCGGCGCCACGAAAATAACCTGTTGAGCGCCTTGCAGGTGGGACTGTGTAACATCTTGACATACACATCAAGAAGAAATGTATGCCAATGTTCCAACATTGTTTTTGAAAAACGTTCAACATGGTACGTGAAATACTGTATGTGGCACAGTACTTATGTACAGAGACGATCAGGCAAGCGAACGACGACAAATTATCGATGTTTTCCTCAACTTGTTTCAGTGTTTTAAAGTCATGTCCTCTTGTTTCTACTCTTTTAGCGATATTAAATTGTCACGCCTAGACGAAAGCAGATATCGAAAACCTGCTTGACGGTTCTGTATAAAATCGTCTTCTCCATGTTGGCTGATTTTTTCAAGGCAGTGAATACTGTATTTTTAGCTAATTATTGGATATTATGATTATAGATGATTGTTTATCGCGGGAAAACTTGACTGTTTCCTGGATTTCAACATACGTTCAGCTTCCAAACATTCACTGCCTTTCGCTTGTGCTTGGAGTTGTTACCTTATTCTACTAAGCCAATAAGAATCCTAATATTGTAATATTTTATGCCTGTTATTGGTCTGCAGACAGCTACGTTGTGTCAGAAGCACATCACTCAATCATATGAGTAGCAAGAAACTACAGTGTTTTCAAGGTTATGTTGACACAGAACATTTTCGCGGCATATCATCCATCATCTCTACCAGTTTTGTAACTAACGAAATTATCGTTAACTGACTTTTTAGTCGAAAACGTATACGTTCTTGTTTTGAAAAAAAATAGCTATCACGGCAAAAAACCACTTCAACAAAAACTGTCAAACAAATTTTTGATATCTGCTCTTGTTTAAGCTAAACAATATAATCACGGCAAAATACTAGAAACAAGCTTTAACGTACACATCTGCAGTCAGTGATTGGGTGTTTTCTTAACTTTCATGCGTATTGGTGTTCTATCCGCAAGTAACCGGATTCTGATTGGCATAGTAAATTGAGACACTTCTCTAACACAAAGACACGCTGCCAAAAACAAAGAAGCAGCGACGCCAGTGTGTGCGTTGCACAATGAAAAAAATTTGGTGCAAAAGGATTTTGCTAGAGTAATGTGTCACTAATGGGGCTTAGAATTCACATGAGGGAACATGCAAGGATACACTGGAGATAGACGTTATGTATAGAAAGGTACAGATAATGAGACCAATAAGGTCCTTAAAAAAATCATGTAAATGCAAGATGACGGAAGTATAACGCTGCTCCTGCCTCATCTTCCCCAATCTGTCTTTGCACATTACTTATATAACAACCCTGAAACCCGTGCCATAATCATCATCCCTGCTATTACTCTAAGAGCACTAACCGACAAATACTAAAGGCCATGCTGCAATCGAAATAACCATAGCCATATCCATAACATTTAAAATTGAATTCATTCTCTGGTATGGTTTATGCTACAATGGCACATAACCAAAGCCATAACCACATACACTGCATCGTTGCATAAAAAAATTTGTTTACTAACAACTTTCTTATGTAAGAAGTTGTGCATAACCAATCATCATTCTCTTCTAATCAAATTCGCGTTATATTTCTGTACATGTCTATGTGTTATTTTCAGATGGAAAAAACAAAGATAAGAAACTTTTTAGAGAAAAATTTTAACTAAAATAATAATTCGAGGGAAGGTAATTTACGTAATACGTTAACAGCCTTAAAGCAAATATTTTAAAAATAATTTGTTGAGCAGCGAAACCTGATAGGAGAAGAAATGTAAACATACAGTTTTTATATGCAAATTGTTCGAAGTGCGTGCATTTCGCATGTTCATCTGGCAGCAGTGTATACTACTCAGTTCTATACATGCTCTGGCCAAAATACAGTACCCATTGTCTTCCAGCCGTGCAAGCAGGTAGCGCGTGACAGCGCTGTGAATTATTGACTTTTACTACCTGCTTGTTGTAGTCAAATATGTGCCGAGACAACCGTCGTACAATCACACAAGTTACAGTGAAGTATAGGGTATTGACGTTCAACTTGACCTTAAATATATCCGCGAAATTCACGTACCTCTACCAATTGTATCTAGACATTTTTAATGGCTTTCGTAGTAGTAATGGGAATGGTTGTAGTAATGATTATATTTATTGTAGCGCGGCTTTAAGAGGTTTTTTTAAATTCATTTTGTCCCTGCAATACTTCGAAAGGTGACCAATAGGATATTCTAAAATTTAATAATAAAGTAGACATTGTTAAAAGCACTTTAATAGTGCGACGATTTTTTTGTTGTTGGTTGCTCGTTCGTGACCCGCGTTTGGTATTAATAATAATAGGTGTCGCTGCTCTGTCTCTTACGTGATTAATGCTGGATGATTGGGTTCGTATTTAGTAATGTTGTAGTATGCCCGGCTAGCTCTAATGGAAATAAAATAACAAAGGAGTTTCTTTTTTTAAATCGGCCTAAGGGACTCACGCACTGCGGGTTGCGTCACGAGAGGTAGATACTTAAAGTTGCTTTCGACGAAAATAATAGGCGCTTCCTCCGGCGGCTTTTGATCGGTCACGACGTTAATTATGTTGCAGGTACCGGCCGCGATCACCCGAAAAGTCCACCCACCGG
>PNEQ01022148.1:0-29840 GCA_003012365.1 Medauroidea extradentata | reverse complement strand
GGAAGATCCGTATTTATTTAAAATAAAATTTAACATGGGCACGTTCTCACAGCAATTACAAATAAAACACTTAGCCTAATTACTACTTGCTATCTTCAATTAATATAATTCTAGTTTAAATTACGTACGTTACACGGGGTCTGTCGGGGAAGGGCAAAAGAAAAAGAAGAAATGTGTTGGCGAGAGAGAAAGAGAGAGGATTGTATGGCAAGGAGACAGGGGGAGGTAGGGCGCCCCCCTTCTCGCGCAGCGTGTGGTAAGGCTCACGCATCATCTGCTCTATTGTCGCCAGACCGGCGGGCAATTATCACTCTTAAAAACTAAAATCATTGTACATAAAATTATCTTAATGTTACTAGCATATTCGAGTCTGTGACATTCCACAGGTTAAAACGATACCAGACACGATACCTCTGTGATAATATTAGTAGTAGTCATATTTTATAGTGTTTTTTATACTGGCCTATCATAGGATCCCACAGACCCCTCACAATCAATACTGAAGTTAAAATGGATGACAATATGTTACATGTGACAATAAAGGCCCCTTCATTACAAATAATCATCACAATTAACCTAAACCACATTAATCTATGTATATATAAAAGTATCAATAAAATAGGGCCGTCACAATAGTTTATTGAAGAATTGTGTCTGTAAATAATTGCGATATCTACTTTATTTACTATTACAATATATGGTTGCTCTGTTTTAAATTCAGATGGTTTTATAGCATGGTATAGTTAAAGTAGTTTTGTAAGTACTGTAGAAACGCTGCAGATATTGAATGCGAAGATCCTGCAACGTTAGCATCGTAAACATCCCAATTTTAATGATCTGCTTGTAATATTGACTTGTACTGGATTACTTTTAAGTTTTTCCATAACTTTGCTCTCAACAAACGATCTGTATCTTTGGCTATCGTAGGGTGAAGAATACGATTGATATGACAGTTTAATTTCAATATTCTTGGAATCCTTTTACTAATGTGGCTTTCGAATTGCGGAAAGGTCATCTGTTAAGTTAGCTTTCGCCAATCCCACAAGTCAAATTAACGAAAGGTTAAATTTGAAGTTATATCCACTAGAAGTTCTACGCACTGTTATAGCGGGATGTTCAAAACATAATAACATTTGGGATAAATGTTGCAGACAAATAAATTTTTACAATTAGCTACCGAAGCTGTTGTATAAAGTGGAACCTCTGCCGCCATCTTGGATAAGTATAATTTGTTTAGTAATTTTTGTTTTCGATTTAGTTTTGTACATGTGTGTGGCAAGGTATAAATCATACCGTGGCGGACCGTTTGAAAACAACATTAAAAATAATTTCAATATTTCGGTTTGAGTGATTGATTTTACACTCTGACGTGGCAAAATGTAAGAAATTATTCGTAAAGAAAAGTTTAAGCCGAATATTATTAAATACAAGCTGGCATCGGAATGTTCCACATTCAGCACCGACCAAAACCCCTCACGTACAATAGGTGCTATTCCTCTAATTCTTCAGATTTCGATTTATCGGCTTACTGACCAGTAGGAGTAAGCTGTGAGAGAATACACAGGGAGGGTAGTTACACTGCATCTGCAGTGGAAAAAAAGGACCGGGGCGAGTACCCCTAAACATGAGATGCTACCCTGCCAGTTAGTTATATTGGAGCTTCTCCCGATAAAACAAGGTCCAATACGTCGCGCGGTGACATCAGCCGGCCATTAACACCTACACCCCTGACCAGGCCGTTTGACCTGTCCTTCTGAGCAACAGCGTCACATGTGCCACTTAAGGCCATGCTCACTTGCATCTACTTTTCTGCGACTATTACTTTTTAAGCTTACACGAGAGCAAATATCATACATCTGTTTGGCAGTTTCGTTAAAAACTGTTTCTGCCGTGATTGTTACTTTTCTTTTTCAACAATAAATTATACGAATTCGTCTAAAAAGTCAGCTAACCAGAATTTCGTTAGTTACATAATTAGTTAAAACAATAGTATTTACTAACTTAAACAAATCAACCAACGTGGAGAAGACTATTTTAAACACTGCTAAACTTATTTTTCATATCTGCTTTCGTTTGGGAGTAAAAAATTAATATCGCTTCTGAGAATTGAAGTGTGAAGAGCAGTTGTAAGGTACGCAGGTGTTTGCGCCCTGCTATACAGGCTCGCAGTGGCGTAGTACGATTTTCAACTGGGAGGGGGTGATATAAAATGAGAGGGGCAAAGGAGATTTTTTCCGTCATTGATAACTATACTAGCATTCAAATGATTGTTTCTGTGAATTGATAGCACAGCAAGTCCATTTAATCATAATTGACTTGTAGTACTTCAGAGATAGGTTTTTATCATTTTCAGCGAAGAAAATATGTCTCCACTGTTTTTTTTATTTTTTTTTTATTTTTTTTTTTTTTAGATAAAGGGAAAGGGATGCATTCCCATGGTTCCTATTTTCCCAGGGTTCCTATGCTACTGAGGCTCGGGTTGTACTCAGTCAGGGAACATATAACAGAGGCTTAACTCCCATGTTAAAACAACGAGAACCTTATTTTCGCCAAAGACACCGGAAGAAAGCAAGAATTCCCCTCTCCCTAATACTAACGTATGAATGCGCAATTAAGTGATAGAGAGCGACGTTTCACAATTGTCATGGTCATATAATTTTTGGATTTACATTTAACTTTTCAATATAATATTAGAACTATTTGTAACTAGAATTAGTAACTTATAGTTACAGATTTTGATGTTATTTCGTTGCGATATTTATTTTTCGTTGTACGTCGGAGGAGGGGAACTTCGGTAATGTTCGGTTAAGAAGGAGCATAACCAACCAAATTGGAATTACGGATTGTTTCTTTTTGTTGTTAAGAAACATATGTCTAAAATACCTCATTATATCGCATCTGTGAAATACGTTACATACTCATTTACCCGGTAACGTCTGACCAATAATAAATGTGTAATTAGTCGAACATGATCTATAAATTGTACATAATTTCGCGCATTTTTATGTCATCCGGTAATGCACATAAAAAATTAGTGGCTGAAACAGATGGCACCTTGTATGATGTCCAAACACTCAAAACACTACAGTAAAAAGTTTGGTAATGTCAACGAAAAAATAAACAAAAATAGAGAAGCGTCGTTTGAAATATGTTTTCTTTCCGTAGGTAATAATATCAAACGTACGTTTAGTGATATCTCGTAGAAAAAGTTTCTCCTAATACGCTTCACCAATGCTCGTGGGGGCCGCGGAGGCCGAATGGTCAGACTATTCGCCTCACCCCCCCCCCTCCCCCAAGGCGTTTCGGGTTCAATTCCCGACGGGGTTGGTCCCAGGATTTTCGCATATGGGAATCGTGCCGGACGATGCCGTTGGTCGGCGGGTTTTCTCGGGGAGTTCCCGTTTCCCCCACATCTCCCGGTACTGTTCCATACTTACCTCATGTCACCTCTCACCTCCGCTGAAGACCTCGATGTTAAGCGCTGACCAAAATCTCTCACTCTTCACCAATGCTCGTTCGGCAGCTGTATAGAGCTCTTAATGATTAATTTCCCCTATTCCAGTTACGAGGCTCAGTAGGCTCTATATACCCATTGCCTTCTATAGTGAAAGGCCGCGGGTCAATGTGGCAACCTCGCAAACATAGACCACCATGGTACTAGTGTGTCACGCGGTCGTACGGAAACGGCTTTCCTTTATCCATAGGCTTGTCCTGCGTACAGACGAATCCAGCTGTAGTACAGGAAGCTCCGGTATCGTGACCCTGCACTCTGAAGAGGCCTTCCGCTTAAGAGGAGTCCTCGACTGGTGCATGGACGGCGTTGCAGCGTGTCACGCGCATACATTTTTACGCGAAACCGCTTAAGTTAATCATATTATGTTTACCTACGAAAAGAATACACACTTGAAACCATGCTTCTATTTTTTTTTTTTTTTGCAGCACGCTTGTTGGAAACATGATATTCGGGCCTCTCAAAATGGCTAAAAACGGGTTTTTTAGACTGTTGTAACTCCGAAAATACTACCTGAATTAGTAAAGTGCAAAACGAGAGGCATTCGTTGGTCTTTACTTCAAACTATTCAAAAATAAAATTTTGGGGCCACCGCTTGAAGTCCCATGGTAAAAAGACTACAACGGAAACCTTGCACCCCAGTTTGGCGCGCTGCGAATAGAGGCGATATGCTTCTCATCCAGCGTGGAACACTGGCTCTTATCGCTACGCTGTTACCACGCGTCAAAGGTGGAAATTTGACACCGTGAAAGACTCCTCTTAAGGCCTTGCACTTTAGTTTATACGGGTTTTGCGGTAAGTATTTCTTTAAGCTTAAACGATAGCAGGTATCAAAAGTCTGCCCGGCAGATTTGTTTGAAATGGTTTTTTCAGTGATAGCTAATTCAGAATTTCATTAATGACATAATTAGCTAAAACCGTAGTATTTACTGCCTTGAAAAAATCAGCGAACATGGAGAAGGCGATTTTAAACAGAACTGCCAGACAGGTGTTTGATATCTGCTCTCGTTTAGACGTAAAAAAATAATTAATATCGCTATAAAGTGTCAGCTAATGAGCATATATATCAGCCTTTATTTATATGGTGTTAATGCGGGTTGCATACACGTGCCTGAAACACTGGAAAGGACTCTTAAGAGCTGACGAAAAATATCTCACCCACATACTTTAACAACCGCTCGTCACAAGCGAGAGAAATTCAACTTAGTTTATTATTTAGCTACTAGGGGCGTTAGGAATATGGTGGTAACATTTGTCGTTGTAGTGATCTTAAAACAACGCCACACTGTGCTGGTGGTGCAGAAGTTTATGTCGGGGAAATAAACCAGTCAATTATGGGAGAAACTCTCCAGCTTTACTAGGTACGGTAATTCCCAGACGTGTAAAGCTAAAGGTAAGCACAATGTATGTATAGTATAAGGAACGGAAAAATTCGTGAGTTAGAATCCACTGTCCCGGTGTACTGTATTTTCAGTCCCAGACCATTTGTCAATTGGATGCTGCTCACTGGTACAGCACACAATGAACGAATTGACACGGTTCGAGTACACATAGGACAGTGGAATCTAGCGCGCAGTTCATTTAACTCACGAATTTTACCTCTCCGAAGGAATGGATATGTTCAGAAACAGACTTTAAAAAACAACCAAAATTAGGAAGAAATAAAAAAACTAACAAGTTTCATGTCTTATTTTTGCCAACTCAAGCATGTCAGGATTCCCTACTCCTGTACAAGATAAACGGCAGAAACTATGTAATTTCCAATGCATGGCCATGCAGATGATTACAGTCGATACAGTTTCCAAGAATGACTCGTGCTAGGAATAACGTATTTCTGCGAGACAGGCCGCATATAAATGACTAACTACTGTTATCTTCCTACGTCGCCGCCCCTACGAACAAAGAGAAACGGTCATGCATGAGAATGCTTCGTTTCCGGATATGAAAACTGGTAAAGCAATCATGTTTGAATCGATCCCATATTCCTGTATGCGAGTGTGCCTTGCTCAGCCTGAGACGCGAGGCTATAGCTGAGCAGTTTTAACAAGACGCAAGATACATACTTAATTCATGTAAGATTCTGTCTGACCTCTTCATACGAGAATTTGTCACGTAAGGTGGATCTATAACTAAATAGTAAATAGAGAATGTCCTATTTTTCGATGCTAGATTATCCAACTCGAGCGTAAGGAAGGATTCTATTGGTCACTACGCTTCAGTCATGTGACCAACTAATATTTGTCACAGAGACGGGAGTAAACGATAATTGAACTGTAAGAAGATTAATCGATCGGGTCAGAAGAAATCGTTAACACATTTATTAATTCATGGAATATTCCGGGAAGACGAAATAGCTTAGGTATTCCGAAAATACTGTAAAAACTCTATCGTCACAGTGCTAAATGCATAATTTAAAACAAAATGTAAATTTTTTGCTTAATATTGATGTTAAATAATAAAAGTGGCCAACTAGCAAGTCCATATTTTTCTGCGAGATATCCGTGTGAAAGATTTCGAACTGCCTATTAAATTATTTATTTATTTACTTTAACGTGAGAGTTCGCATGAGAAATCTCATACAAAGTGAAATCTTGCATCGTGTAAATTCTTCTTTAGCTTCAAAATGTACGCACAGCTCAGAGACTGAAACAGACTGCTGCGCTGTCTAACATAGTAAAAAACAGTTTACAAAAATGTTCTCATAACGTGAACTGCCTTGATCGACGCTAGGCAGCAGAAATTTTAATTATTTTACATATGTATATTGTGAGAATTATATAAATACAGTTTTGTAAGTAATAACAACGTAAAATGAAAACTTTTAAAATAGTATACAAATTTGTTTTAAAGTTTGCTAGTTTTTTAAATCCCAAATGTTGTGCATTCACTTTATTAAAATGGTTTGTAAGTACCACAGGACAAATTTTTTTATTGTAAGCGGTAATAAGTTTTTTTTATTTGGAGAAAATTCCCGAAAACAGTACAGATGTTCGATGTGAACAATTTTGTTTATAAATGTGAGTTTGTTTATAACATGGGTACAATAAGAAGCGTTAATTTATTATATATTTTAAGTTCTTTGTTCAATAGAAACGTAGTAAAACTACGAAAAAAAAATAATTTTTGTGTCTACTTTGCAAAGACCATGTAACTATTTCACGTTAAACATGTGCCATTAAATTAAAAAAAATATATTTTAAACACAATTTTTGGTTTCAGTTCGTGTGCCTCAAATAAGTCACTGTAACTCCATCAAAAGTAATTCTGTAATTCTTATTATTCGTTTGCCCACTATCAGTGTTTTAACGTTTCATTAATTTCAATTTTATCATAAATCATTGAACATTCTCATACTTAATCAATTTCCATGAAGCGTCGTTATTGCGTACTGATATATTTTAACTACTGTTGTGAATTTCAGACCAACATGGTAATCAAGTAATAGTTGTTGAGGAGAAAGTGATCAATCTTGAAACCCTAGTTAATTTTTTTATTTCAGATGATTGACAATTTCTTGCAACTATGGAATATAAACAAAGCAATCTTAGTAACTGCAGGCTGTTCAACATAAACTGAACACTCCCTAAAACGTATAATAAATAAGAAATATATTTTATTATGTTCGTATATGTTACGTTTAGGGCGTAGTGAAACGTTCACGCTGGTTATTAGATACTTAGAAGTTTTCATATCAAAACCAGATAAGGTAGCTGTAAAACGACTGAAAGAAAAAATGAAGCAGTGCTCACTTTATCTTTAATAGCCTATATCAAAGTGTACATATTGCACTGTAGCCCAAAGTTAACGTCGGATGTCACAAAAAATATATTTAAATTATTATTCTGGACAATACAGTTTTCAAAAGTGCTAGCCTCATCGCAAATCACTTATAGTCTACAATTGTGGAATTTTCACATGTGAAATATGACATATTTTAAAGCTTATAATTATACTTAAGTTTTGTGAATTTTTTTTATCAAACTGCGTTTTAGTGTAGTAACCTAAAATTGTATAGCAAACAGATTTTTTCTTGAATCTCTGAAAGGGTGCTACAGGGCTAAGTTAGACACGTGCTAAGGCGTCAGGGTCAGTAGTTCGTCGACTCGTAAGGGCGTTGTCATCGAGGTCACACCGCCCTGCGGTCAGTATTGGGAAGAAGAGAGATCGACGGTGAAATTGACACCGTAACCAGGTTACAGCCCAGAGATGGGATGATGTCGTTTTACGGCGGCTCTTTCCCTCTCTTAATCTCGGTCTATATTTCCCCGCGTCCTCTGGGGCAGGAGTTGGGGGGAGGGGTTGACGACAGACCCCTCAGGCCTTCTAATAGAGGGCGACGAGAGGCCGTCATCAAATGTCGCTCGTAAACGGGATCAATGGTCCGGCTGAAACATTTAATGGACCGGACGAGACAAAAGGCCCCCGTGGCTCTCGCCCGGGAGAAAAACTGGCCAGGGAGCTCTATTCGTTCCTTGGAGAGCTGCACTCGGCGGTAAGGTTCACGTTGTTACGCTGACGTGATTAGGGATTCGCCTTGTGGACGTTTTGATCTTCCTAATACAGGCGAAGCCTTCACTATAAGTGCACCACACTGATGTATATAGGTGTCAAGAATGTAGGTATGGTAAAATTGTTCCCCATACATCAATAGTAGCATTCCTATATTTAGGGATGGTGGAATTTCGCGAATTCAATGACCTGCATGTTAGAATCAAATATTCTGTGCATACTCAGGTCCCAACCATTTGTCCACTAGCTGCTGCTCAGTGGAGCGGCGGACAAAGGACAAATAGACAGGGCTTGAATATGCATAGGATATTTGATTCTAACATGCAGGTCATTGAATTCGCGAAATTCCACCATCTCTACCTATATTTTTAATGAAACAGTTTCATGTATACTGATGTTATTAACTTGTAAGTAAGTTCAACAATTGCTCTGTTTACAAGCTGAACTAAGGTAAGTGTCCCATTCTCTAATTGGGTGACAAATCTAAGAATATTTTACAACGATACTACTTTTCTGTAACAGTTTAAACACGCATTTATTAGACACACCTTCAAAATAGTTGTACTATTGGACTGTCATTGTAGTATTAATTCCATAGTCGTGCGGCTAGGTTTAGCACTCCATAATGCAAGAACCAACAACCATCCTGCAGCTGGAAAATGCCGGAGGACTGTGATAATTCACGAGTATGTCGCTAAACACCTATAAACCATGTGGTTTGACGTCGGCTGCAGAGTTATGTTTTCATTTTAGCGACTTATTTATGCACAATAATGCCAAAATGCATTGTTGAAAACACATGCCACACATCGCAAATATGTGGGAGTTTTTCGTATCTTGTATGGGATATTTACTTTCACTTAAATAAAATACGTAATCATGGGACTGGTATGGAAAATTCACTTTCACGACAGTTGAAATTTACCTAACTTGTATGGGAAATCAATTCTACATTGTAAAAATCGTAACAATAACATACAATTCACAAATACATAAGACAAATTATCGTATGAAATGTACGCAGATCTTTCTGCGTACCCTGTAAACTACAGTTTAATGGTAAGTTCGAAATACATTTTAAAAAGTAACAACACTCATCAAGTCGCAGTAATACAGTGATTAGCGTAATATTTTGATGCTCAAATTCTCACTCCGATCAGAAACTATAAAGGAATATTAGTGTAACAAACAAGATTTTATGTTAAATGTGTAGTATCGATAAAACCAATTTGTTAATATACTTCATAAAGGCCTTACTTTTATTGATGAGGAAACTTCTGAAATAGGCATAGCCCGATACACATAAAATGCAAACATTGAAGGGATAACTGGTGCAAATATCATTAAAGACTGTCTATTAGAATTAAGTATCAGATGTTTTTAGTATCACAAATCACGGGAATATAAAACAGGCTAGAATTGTAGCACGAAGTTGGTTCAAGTTTTGCTGTACTCTGTGTAAATAGTACTATGTTTTAGAGATGATAGTAGATTGATTAGGGAGAATGAATGTATATTTTATATTTTGGACTGGTTAGATGATGATATGAGAGCCAGGGTAGTCGCCCACACATCTGGAAGCATTTTGGGCTGTGTAGCAGTCACCAGTGACAAAGTGCCAGTCGACCCCTCGTTCTGCCTGCCCGAGGCCGCCAGGGAGTGGGGGACGAAGAAAGTAAGCTAACGGCCAAGTCGCCCAACCGTTTCATTTAAATTTTAAGTATTTATATATGTTTTGCCATAAGTATAGATAATTATAGGAAATAATGATGTCAAAATTAGATAAATGTCAACTGTGATTTTATGGAATAAAATCACCACGAAAGATGGTCGTAATCGCCCGGATTCGGAGCAATGCCGGAAAGCCGGGAATTTGAAACAAAGCTCCAGATTGGCTGGAGGGAGCCGCGTCAGAAATTGCCGTTTGGCGTGTGTGTCGGCAGCGGTGCAGAGAGAGAGAGAACAGTCCGGGACTCAGCTGCGGGCGGACGCGTGTGTCCGTGTCCCGCGGGTCCGTGTCTCGGTAGGCTACCAGAAGTGCGTTATCAAGAGTCTTTATTTCTTTATTACGCGTTTAATCACATCCGATTGTAGGGCAAAGGCGATTAGACGTCGGCCGCTTTAATCACAATCCGCAGGCCGAGAAGCCAGTTTTGTGGCCTGATTGCGGTGCGGGAGGTCGTTGTTCGATTCCTGCCGCGAATAAGGGCGTTTACGACCGTGTGGAGTGGGGTGTCATATAAAATTAATATCACTCGTTTACTTAGAAGTTTGAACCTATATTGATGCTCAAAAAATAAGTGATGAGTGATTGGTCACTTACTGACATTGACTGTGATCGTGAGTAAATTAAAACCGCTGGGCTAGTCGAAGCAATTCATATTCATAGTCGGGGCAATTTAATCAAAACTTGCATGAACTAATTAATTAATAAACATAAAATACCGTGCTCGCAAAGTTCAAGGGGCCAGCTATACTTCTTATACATTTGTCAGGTAAATTGACCTTAAATAAGTGTGGTAATTTTTCCGTACTCGTTTTTAATTTGCTTCCCTTGCCTGCAAGGGAATTTTACCCTTTTATAGTGTACTTATACATGCATCCGTAAATGGCAGGACATTAATTAATGTAACAGATTTACACTTAAAACAACCAGCTACAAAGAAAAACTTGATAGATACCTCTAAGTGAGGTTTATCTTAAAATCTGCTCTAATCTTTTAGAAATAAATAGAGAAAATAAAAGCTTGACAAATTATATTAGCGGCCATCTAGTCTCCGCGTTCCAAATATTGTCGAGTCTTGACTACTTGTTCGAGGTCGGTAAAATTCGCAGGTTCACTGACCATTAGGCTAGCCTCCAAGAGTATCTGTTTACTGAAGCAGATAACAGCTGTTCATAGGCTGCTCTCTGATACAGTGATAAGAGTCTGAATCGGTTATAGTTTTATTATTGGCTCAGAGAGTCCCAGGAGGTGTACGAAAAGTCAAAAGCCAATTGCAAAAAATAAACGTTTTTACAGTTGTTGTAATTCCTGCATGTACCCAAAAGATAACGCGAATTTTCAAGCTCGCGACTATTTATCCACTTAGTGCTGCTACTTAAGAGTACCCAATTTCACCCAAGATCTGGTACCACAGAATTCTGGCTTTATTTTTGGCAGGTTTTGTTACTAAGACACAGAATTATCCACTTTATTTCTAATAAAATGTAACAAAAATTAAAAACGAAGCATAAACTAAAATAAGCTTGAAATCTAGTTTCTGCTTGAATATGTTCGTGAAATTTTCCTACCTGTATATAAATATAAGCCCTAAAAACCCCGAGTTCATTTGACGCAAAACTAGATTTAGAAATATATGATTTGTTTTCATCACTGGGTCCCTGTTTATGAAACTCATCCTGGTTATTCCGAGCCAGCAGATTTTCACGAAATTACTGATTTGACTCCAGCACTACATTGTTAGGCATACAACACTGCGTTAGTAGCCAATAAACAATAATTGAGTGTACTGAGGACAGTGGAGTACATCAGAATTTCAGGGTCTGTACTGTAATTTCATGACGCAATTAAGCTTATTGGTGCGAAGAAAGTAATTTCTTGTCTAAGCTGTACACATTAAGGATTACTGACCTACGTTACCTATTTTCTTCTTGTGACATACCTGAATTATTTATAGTTAGAGATGGTGGTTTATCGCGGGAAAACTTGACTGTTTGCTGGGTTTCAATACACGTTCAGCTTATCAGAACATTACTGGCTTTTGCTTGTACGTAAATATTTTACCCTATTTGACTGAGCCAATTATACTCCCGCTATAAAACATTTAAATGCCTGTTATCGGTCTGCAAACAACTACGTTGCTGTTCGACGTACGTCACCCAATAATTTGTGTTGCAATTAACTACAGCATTTTCAAGGGTATGTTGACACAAAACATTTTCACGATATACCATCATCTCTAGTTATAGATTGAGAGTTATTCATACCATAGTCACCGTAAGATTGTTTGTTGGTTGCGACAGATATTTAAGCATAAAAACATAACAAGAACAAACCATTGTAATATTATTCTTCAATCGCAATACCTGCCAATTTAAGAGTAGGGTTACATGTGTGTATATTAAAGTCATCAAATTTGTAAAAGCCTGCAATGTCAAATAAATGTATTAGAGACGTGTATTTACAGATTACGAAATTTTCTACATTTAACAGCAACTGAAAAGATTGCGCTAAACGAATGTCTCCCCTTAGCAAATTATTCACTCAAAAAGAGGTCAAGAATATTACATAGGGATATTTTCTGTTTTGTTTATATTGACTGTCAAGGACTATAATGTTGCTATTTGCTATAGTATTTTTGTCGTCCATTTATGTATTTTGGGGCGCTCTAAATGTTTTCAGCCTGAGAGTGTTCGTATATCGCTTCTTTTCCAGGCCCGATTGAAATTTTGTTGCACCAGGTTTTTTGCTAAGTATTTTACTTATGCAGTTTGTTTAATAGAGAATGCAAAAAATGACTTTTGAAAAAATAAACATCGTATCAGGAGGGCCCCAATCCCTTCCCGAAACGCAGACGTACAACTGGTGCCCATAAGCATCAGTTAGCCTCGGAGGATGACATTAGATGAGGCCCTACAATGGAGAGACGCTGTATTGAGAAGAGAAAAACAGCTGCATCGTTCGGCACGATTCCCATTTACCAAAAATTCGCATACCGACGTCGCTGGGAATCAAACCCGGGTCGCCTTGGTGGGATGCGGGTGCTCTAGACAGCTGTGGCCTGAAATAAATAATATGTCCGTAACGTAACTGTAAACGGCTTATACCAGGAAGATTTCGTAGGTACCTACGCATTGTACAGTACATACATTGTACAAATGTCAGAGTCGACAGTCACCTCTATAATTTAAACCTCTGCTATCTACATAATAGCTGCTCTTGCAGTGGACTGTAGGATTTGCCCTAAACAATGATGCATAGAACTCAGTCGATCATTTTCGTAGCTTACATTTTAACACCTCTTTTCAAAACTAACCATTAATTTACTCGCAGTGTTGATCTAATAACAACTTGGCAATTTAAAGGCGTCATAGAATTCAAAAATTTTATAGCTTTTAAACGTGAATAATTATAAAATTTTATTAATTAATTAATTTCAGGTAGCTGATTGCTTTACGGGCGTAAAAAATTATTTTAAAGTTTTTTTAATGTGAAGTAACTAACCTGCAAAATTATGGCATTGTTTGTGGAGGGTTACAATGTTATATGAAACAGGCGTTATTTATCGCATAAAAAGTTTATTGTGTACAGGATTACAACGTAGTGTGTAACACGTTTCCGATGTTATGTCATTAAAATATTATCACGTTTGACTGCGTCAAAAAAACATTATTGTTCATAAAAACATCAAATTCCACAGTTACAGCTACCAAACAGGAAATTACTACCACGGGGTGCGAGGAAAACTAAATTAATTACTACATTTAAAAAATAAAATATGCTAAACCAGCTCGTCAAAGCTGTAAATGCAATAATTTAGAATTATTTTACGAGCTGCAGAGAAATTATCCTTACAATGAGGCGTCTACTTAAATTGGAATTTCAGTTTAAATTTGTATATATGAAACTATTTTGTTTGCAGTGTTATAATTCTGTCTACGTTCAAGACTATGCGACCGTTGTATGAGAGTACAGTTACAATTGATTATTTTTATTCATAAGCGATTTAATCTGTCGTAATGAGTGTGTGGATCTGCGTGTGTTAGCACGTGAGTTTCATTTTACATTATTAATTACAATGTAATTATATTTTTTGTTTTATTTTTGAATAACAGTTGATATTAGGTGTAGTGTAGTTGATCATTGCGATATGAACTTATTATTTTTGTTTATTTTACATTCTCAGATGTTTACCGATATTTATTATTATTTTATCTTATTGTGGTGAAAGTACATATTGGCAACTGCATGTAGTAACAAAACAAATGTGACCCTGAGTTATGCATATGTAATTATAAACAAAAATTATTTCTGCAATACGTGGTTAAGTGCAAGAGAATGCGATAATTCCTTAACTTCGCGACAAGAAATAAAGGTGAAGTACTGTTGAAGTTGTAACAATAATTATTATTATAGTAATAGTAATCTTAATATATAAAATGAAGTGTCCTGACACACTCCCTCACTCGTCAACGCACAGCCCAAACCGCTGGACCTAGAGCCATGAAATATTTAGTGAAGCTTACCCTTGCCTCGTAGGCACCCACTAAGAATGGATTTTTCGAAATTCAATAATTAGGGGGGTGAAAAAGGGTTAAATGTATTTTCGAAGGGTCGATAGAGTTCGAACCTGATGGTCTAGCATTGTGACTTTTACTTTAATAGGACACTCATAAAAATACGTATTAGCCAATTTTAGAATTCTTCGAAATTCAACATTTAAGGGGGTGAAAAGACCTTAAATGTGTTTCCGATTAACTATCGATATATCTATCGAATCCTTCGGGATAAAGAATTGATATTCACTTCAAAATTTTGCTTACGTAAATACCCAAAAAGCAATATTATGTTTTTTTTTTAATTTGTCCCGTAAGCAGTAAAAAGGGGCAAAATGTGTATTTTATGAATCGTTTATATATTTGAAACACAATTGGCTATAGTGGTGATGTTTATTTCAATTGGTTACGTATACAAATATCTATGACCGGAATACAAGATGTTTCGAAATTCTGTAATTAAGGGGGTGACAAAACCGTAAATGTGTTTTCGATTATTCCTCCATATCTATCAAATCAATCGAGATGTCAGAGTGCTCTTTGCTTTAGATTGATGCTTTTATAAATATCCCATATGCCATTATAATGCATTTTCCGAAATCGGGCCCCAAAGAGCTTAAAAAACCGTTAAATGTATTTTCGATTCACAATCTATATATATATATATATATATATATATATATATATCGATTCCCTTTATTTTTATATAGCGACGTGATTTTTGTTTAAGATTGATGCTTACTCAAATACCTGATAAGTTATTTCACGAATTTTCGAAATTCCCCATCTAAGAACGTGAAAAGGGGTGAAAAGTGGTGAAATGTGTTTTCAATTAATCGTCGATATATCTTGAACCCAGCGGGCTTTTGTCCTGTTTTTCGTGTCCAAGAGACACCAATAAAGTATTCTAAAACGTGATTTGTGGGTATTTAGAAATTCACTCTTTTAGCAGGTGAAAGGACCTGTAATGTGTTTAAGATAAATCCTCGATAAATATCGAATCCGTCCAGATATGCGGTTAATTTTTGCTTCAGGATGATGATTACAGAAATAATTGTAAAAACGTTTTCAGATTTTTCGAAATTCGAACTCTTAGTACTGATGCAGGGATCATATGTGGTTTTTAATTAATGATCGATTTTGATTCGACCGAACGGGCTACCGTCGTGATTTGTACTTCAATTTGATACCTATATACAAATGTATAAGATGTGAAAATAAAATATTTCTATATTCGACACTCAAAAGGGTGAAAAAGCACAAAATTTGTTTTCCATTAACCTATGATATCTATCTAACCAGTAGTGATATAGAGGTAATGTTCGCGTCAGAGTGTTGCTTAGGCTAAGTAAGTATTTGAAATATTATATATTATATATAGGTTTTTTTTACTTTATAAGATAACTTGATTATTAAGATTAAAACTAAGTACGTAAACTTTCAAGGCAGACGATCCGAAAAGCAAGTACGACCAGCGAGAACTACATTATATAGGAGTTTTACGCTACAGTAACATATCGAGACGTGGTATTGTATAACCTCTATGAGCTTAGGGCACAACTATTTTTTTTTTATTAAATTTGTTTTAATGAATTACTTCGACGTTACGTGACGCAGTTCTTTGTATCTCAGTTCTACATTCCAGGAGGTTCTGGGCTCGAATTCCGTTAAAAGCTGCGTGCGAACGTTCAATTATGACACACAAAAACTACAAGTCAGATCGAATTAGTGCAATTAGGTTCCTCGATAACATCAGCTCACATATATAATCTCACTAATCTCAAGGTTGGGGCACCAAATACGTTTCCGCGAAACCTTTTCCTACCAAAACTTTCTAATGGCATTAAACTTCAAGTGAATATTTTGAAATTGTGTAACTGAGGGCACCGTCACCAATGGTTGTGCACGGGGTAAATCAGACATTTTTTATTCGATTAACCTCTTACATTTAAGAGTCTACAACTACCCCACAACGTCAACTTTGCAGTGCTATAAGTAAGGTCCAGATAAAGTCTCTTGTTAGTGGCAGGGACACACTTAAGACTGCTATTCGCGTGGACAGTTATAGCTACTTATCCTGCTGCAGAGTTAGCTCAACTAGCAGCTTGACTGAAGTACCAATCTTGTGTACAAAGAGGTTTTTCAAAATAAAGTAAATATTAACAGTTATGAATAATACTCGCGAGCAAAGCCGCGGTGGACTACAAGTCTCTGTATATAAAAATTAACACTGACTATCAAACTGCAGCCCAAACCACTGAACATAGAATCGTGAAATTTTTTGTGTGGATTCCCTTCAGGTTGTAGGCGAGCACTAAGAAATGATTTTTCGAAATTCGACTTCTAAGGAAGTGAAAAGTGGTGAAATGTATTTCCGAAGGAACGTCTATAGAGCTCGAACCCGACGGCCTATCATCGTGATTTTTACTTGGTTATCACTTGAAAATGTTTCTTACGTAACTACCCAAAAAGCTGTATTAGGGTTTTTTGAAATTCGACTCCCAAGCAGTAAAAAGGGGGAAAATTAGTTTTTTTATGAATCTTCAATATTTTTGAAACAAAATTGGCTATCGTCATGATTTTTACTTTAATTGGTTACTCATACAAATGACTATGAAAGGACTGCAAGACGTTTCGAAATTCTTTAATTAAGGAGATGAAAATACGCGAAACGTGTTTTCTATTATCCCTCCATATCAATCGAATCAATCGAGATATCGAAGTGCTCTTTGCTTTGAATTGATGCATTTATAAATATCCCAAGTACCATTAAAATAAATTTTCCGACTTAGGCCCTAAAACTGGTAAAAAAAGGGGGTAAAATGTGTTTTCGATTCACAATCGATATTGGATACTTATACAAATTTCTAAGATGTGAATTAAAAATATCCTGTATTTCGACACCCAAAAGGTGAAGAAGCACAACATTTTTGTTCTCCATCAACCCACGATATCTATCTAACCAGTAGCGATATTGAGGTGTTGTTCGCGTCCGAGTGATGCTTACGTAAGTACTTAAAAAATATAAGACTGTGTAAGTTTTTTATTTCATAAGATAGCGTTATTATTAAGAATAAAACAAAGTTGGTCAACATTCAAGGCAGACGATCCGAAAAGCAGGAACGAGCAGTGAGAAGTAACCTATGCAGGAGTTTCACTCTACAGTAACCTATCGAGACGTGGTGTTGTACAACCTCTATGAGCCCAGGACACAAATACTTTATTTTTTTAAATAAATTTTATATTCATTAATTACTTCGACGTTACGTGACGCAATTGTTTGTTACTCAAGTAGTTCTAAATTCTGGAAGGTTCTGGGCTCGAATTCCGTTAAAAGCTGCGTGCGAACATTCAATTATGACACACAAAAACTAAAAGGCAGATCGAATTAGTGCAATTTGCATGTAGTCGTTTAAAAGGGATAAAATTGTAATTTGCTTTCCAATTAGGTTCCTCTACAACATCAGGTTACATTCGTGGTGATATCACGTATATCCTCTTATACATATAGGAGCCAACGGATTTCGACTATTACCAGAGCGTATATAGGTCTGTGAAGTCTAGGCTGCTGCCAGATGATTACGCGAAATACTCGTGCCTCTAATAATCACTCATCAAAGTCACAAAATGGCCGTTGCGTTGTAGCCAAAATTTAAATAAAGCTATTAAACTTCTGAAATCGAATTATGGGAACTGAAAGTCAATGTATCAATGAATTTTTTGACGTGTTTGACAAAAGTTAGTTTTGAAAATTTCAGTAACAGCCACAACTCAAAGTTATTCTAAAATGTATTTGTTTCCATCAATTTTTAAAAAATACCAAAACGTATCACATTGTAATCCCAGAGGGGTCTTGAAATAGCTCAATAATAGTATTTAGTATCAATATGAATGTAATATATATGTATATATATTTGTATTAATTTTAGCTACTAAACGTCTATGCCGTGATTTTGATGAGTCACTAAACAAAAACAATGGTGTCTAGCTTTTTTTTTTTTTTACTTGGGGCAGCAGCCAATTGGTAACTAACTAAAAACTATGGGGCCCAATTATTTTATTTGTGGAAATAATATGTTATCTGGTATGTAAAAATTCAACTGTGCTTGCCACAAATAAAACATAATGAATTTTTACGGGATTTACGTCCTGACGGGTAATCAAGCTATTTAGTCAAAGTATAGGTCATAGTTAAGGGAGGAGCGCGGAGTTATCTGCTGTGTTAGACATCGGAATATCTTAGTTATACTGGCTAACTCGACGCCCCGGAGACATGAGTAACGCGCCTGTGTCCACATCGTGATGCGACTCGACGGAGGAGTGCTAGTGACTGTGTTTGAGGAGCCGCCTTGTTATCAACCCCAGAGAGAGGGGAGCTCGTGTTTGGCTAGCGACGACTCCGTAACAAGTGGATGGAGCTGCTTCACGAGCTCGTTCCTCGTTATCGCCAACCTACCCTTCCTCCCTTCCACGCCTACCAGAAGTTCTGTCTGTGAGCGATCCCCCGCAGAAATATCCCTCGTTCCTCCACCAACCCTTCAATGTCTTTTCTACTCTTATCTTACAGTCGCTGTGTTCCGCGCATTGCGAAGACTCCCGCTGATGCTATCGGCACTCCTCCCGGAACATTCCTTCCTCCCTTTGACGACGTTCTGGGGATGCGAATATTTCCCGATGAAAAGTCTTCAGTCCTTCGTTGTCCTTTCGGCAGCAGCGTCGTCTTCCCTGCGTCGTTCATCGATAACGCAGCGCAGAATTTTCGCTTCCTTAAGAGAACGTGGTAGATAAATAGGCACTGAATACTTCAATTGAGAGCTCCACTTTTTGGAAGTCAATATAGAAAAACTGCAAAACAGCAATCCTTGGTTATGATATTTGCCAGCTTTATGAGCAAATATTTACCCATAATGATGCATTTGTTAAGCGTGATCTCTGGCGTCGCAATTAAATCTACGAGATTTCGGCGTCAGAGATTGTTTTTCAGATGTTCGTTAATCGAGGAAAACATTTGCTCAGGATTGTTTTTTTTTTTTTTTTTTTTTTTAATTGGCTTCGAGAAACTTATAATTCTGAACTGGTGCTTTTAACCCTGAATTATATACCACGCACGCTTAAGATAAAACCTCGCCTGGCTCATAGACGGTGTTCGTAGCGTGTAACGTGTATTATTTTTACGTGAAACCGCTTAACTAAATAATATTTCGTTTATCTACAAAAACAATACACACTTGTAACCACACTTCAGCAATTTTAAAAATTCAACATGTTTGTTACTAACGTGATTTTCGGACCTCTCAAATGACTAAAAACGGCTTTTATAGACTGCTGAAACTCCAAAAAAAACCACCTTAATCCTGAATTCGTAAAGTACAAAACGATATGCAAGCGTTGGCCTTTGCTTCATACAATCTAACAATAAACATTCAGGGAAACCGTTCAAAGTCCCACCCGAAAAAGACTACAACGAAAACCTTGCATGTTTGTTTGGCGCGTTGTGAATGTGGAGGCGATATGTTTCTCGTCGAGCGTTTTCCTCTGGCTCTTGTCGCTCTGCTGTTCCCACTCGTCAAACGCGGAAATTTTAAACTCATGGCTAGGCGGGTTTTACGTCTCGTAGACAGCGAGGTTATAGAAAGTTTGACATTGGCAAGCTCTCACCAACGTACTCTCAATACTATTTCCTGTTCCATCATCAGACCATGATCACCTTCTATAGCCTATTCATTGAGACCATGCCAATGAGTCCAAACACGATACCTCTTCTGTAAGTTGGTGAGGAGTTGGGTATCCTGTGATAGGAGTCATCTATGGTATTTGTTAAGTGCAATCCCAGCATTCGCCTGGAGCGATTTCGCGAAACCCTGAGAAACCGAAATTACATCGTGTTACCATCGCGCCACTTCGTTCTGTAATAATCGTTACGGGCAGGAAATGTTCACTGATAGTAGACTGGCCTTGAAGAATACCTGCATATCGAAGCAGCTGCTCATTGGCTGTTCGTTGAGCGTAAGAGATACCATATGAGTGAGCCTGCTTTTCGTTGGTTTTTTATTGGGTGTGAGTCATGTAGGAGGTGCCAAAATATTCTAGGGTAACTCGGGAACTTGACATTCACCAACAGTTGTATGAATTCTAGTTTGTGCTGAAAATATAACACGAATTTTTATGACCCTACTGCTTACTGTATTCCTAGAGTCCAATAAAAGCGAACGAGTTAGCGAAGCAAACCACATCCTGAGAACTACACACGGGAAGAAATCAAAAAGGTCATTTTGAACAACCGCATAGGGATTTGCCTGGTAAGAGAACTGGAAATAATTTAAGAGCTGTGTGGAAGGGTGAATTTACTTGCAGTCGGTTGGGTCTACACCCACTAACTCCTAAAGTGTGATGCACGCACAAAGTCGCATGCATATATTACTAGAAAATGTTGCGTACGATGTAAAAGTTTTGGGTAACAATATAAGTTTACGTATACGCACACAGACTCACGCTAATAAGACAACTTCTGACGATTACGTACATACATAGTTTAAAGACACTGCTGTTTGCTGTTTGTGCATGTGCGTGTCTATATAGCCTTCGAAACTACAGTTTGTAACGCGACACAGAAGGTACTTTGCAGGCTTAATTGAGCGATGAACATAATATTGCTGTCAGTATCGGCCACCTTCTGGTTCTCAGAAATGTACACATATGATGCACACGTCGTAATTCAATGTCCATAAAGGAATTTACTTTAATTTCAACCACTGTTAATTTAAAAAATTAATAATTGTAAAATAATTAATTTACGTTTAATATACTTATGTGTGTGTCTCGCAACATGTAAATATTGACTTTCATGTGCTGTTATTGAAATACTATGAAAGCTAAAATTGTTTCACTACTTTGTACATGTACAAAATATTTTTTTCTTCACGCTTGAATGGCCGTAAGATGGGTCATAATAAAACCAAGTTCGATTTTCTGATTTTAGATGTTCAAAACACACAACCAAACGTCTGTTATAAAATGCATTACCTTTCAAGAGTCTCGTAAATCCGCTACATCTTACCAATAACTGTGGCCTAATCATTAAATGACAATTTTCAAATATAAAATAAATTCTCGCTTTTTTTAAAGTCATCAGCCAATTCGCACATAAAAATTAATGTCTTAATGTGAAAGAATTTGCATAATGTTCCAGAGATATAAAATGCAGAGACTGGAAGAACTCGTGGCTTCACTGGCCTATATATATAGCAGCCTTCAAGAATATCTGTGTACTCATGTTCACAGCAGCTGGTCATTGGCCACTCACTAACACAGTGATACCACATGACAGGGCCTGCATTCAACTGCTTTGAACTCGATGCCTTCCAGGAAATCTCTTAGGGCCGAAACTATAGGCCTCTTTCGAATGACAGCAAAATGCTCACCAATGCTTTCTCTATGGGGATAGCAGTTGGTTGTCATTCGAAAGCCGTTTATAGATGCGACCCTTAGGGCCGATATTATAAACTTCTTTCGAATGACAACCAACTGCTATCCCCATAGAGAAAGCATTGGTGAGCAGTTGGTTGTCATTCGAAAGAGGTCTATAGATATGGCCCTTAGTCTACTGCTAAAGAACGAAAGTGACAATAAATTACAGTCGTTTGAATCGTAACTTTAATTCCCAACAAAAACGTGAGTTTTACGCGCCCCTAACAACAGCAAATAAATTTTAAACGGAAAACTCACCACAAAGGCTAGGACATTAAACTTAGGTTGCCGCCTGCTCACATCACCGACCGTTGTGCAGAGCTCCGGCCGATGCATGTTTATTCGAAAACTTGTCAACAACGTACGTGGGTCATGTTAGCTCAGGAATTAAATTTAAATAACGTTACACTCGTGTATGCCCATTTCAGGTCCTCAAGTAATCTTTAAAGCCTACTTTCGTACGGCCAAGTATGACAAACGTTGGTATCATTGCAATAATTTTAAGCATGATTATTAGAGGTTATGGTATATCGCGAAAATTTGTTGTACCAACATACCCTCTTAAAGACTGTGGTTTCTTGTTACATGTATGATTGTGTGATACGCGTCTGACAGAACGTAGCTATCTGCAAACCAATAATAGGGATCAAATATTTCAATAGTGGGATTCTTATTGGCTCAATCAAATGGGGTAACAAATCCACATACAAGCTAAGGCCAGTAATTTTTTGACAAGCTGAACTTATGTTGAATCCAGCAAACAGTCATGTTTTCCCGCGATAAACCATCATCTCTAATGATAATCTTGGTTTAGGATTTTTGAAAATCTATAGATGGATACAACACACCGTTTTTAACCCCCAACGCAAAAAAAGAGGGATGGACGGATTATTATTATTATTATTATTTCTGAAGGAGACTTGATCGAGAGCGTTCTTAGCTGTGATTAGAAAAAATCCGTCCAGCCATTTGAAAATCATCAGTTCTTTTCTAGTTGTTGAAGGGAAGTGAACAGCTTCTACTGGTCTCATCGATACGAAATTTAGTATCATGTGACTTTAATTATATTACAATAACACGGTCACCTTGGCCTGATGCTGCAGCATCATCTGGAATCTGCAGGATACCCAACTCCTCACCAACTTACAGAAGAGGTATCGTGTTTGGACTTATTGGCATGGTCTCAATGAATAGGCTATAGAAGGTGATCATGGTCTGATGATGGAACAGGAAATAGTATTGAGGGTACGTTGGTGAGAGCTTCTAAGCTACATTTCAGTCGGGGTTTTTTAACATTTTTTTAAATTTAAGTTTGAACGTGCCTCAAGTATTACGTCACTGGATGTCTCACAGAAACGTTTTTTTCGATGAGGTGACTGCACGCCAGCTCAGTGACTTGCTCCTAGAGGTTTGGGAGAAGCGCGAGGAAGATGCTGTGGCGATTTTACCGCTTCCGCACTTCTAGGCCTCGGATGTACAGGCACCACCTTAAGGGCATTGGTACATGGCAAACAGAAAAATTATTGAACTGCACGTGGTGCCTTTTAGAGCAGTCACTACGGTTACCTGCTTAAAGTTACGTGTCCTGACAACATAATTGGCAGTTGCAATTGCATTTATGTCACCTTTGTGAGGACTCAAGAATTTCATGCACATTTTCAAAGCACCCGCTTCAGAACATGTGTTTTACGTGATATCGTAATATGTGAGGGAAATAATGAAAATTAAAACTTTACTTAGTGACTTAAAATATTTGTATTACTCATCTGACCAATCAATATTTGACTAGAATGAAAAAATTTTGTACCAAAATATTTCATTTCGATACGAAACATCGTTTCACTGTAGGCAACTACTGATTGGTCAGATCAGTAATATAAGTACTTCAAGTCATTTAGTAAAGTAATGATTATATTTTCATTCTCTCACTGTTTGATAATGACATGATAAACACGTGCTCACGAACGTCCGTTCTGAAAGTGTGTGAAGTTCTAAAGCCCTCACAAAAGCCTCAAAAATGCTGCTGCAACTGCCAATTCTGTTGTACCCGCCATGATAAGATACTGGGACTTCTGCATTTAATTTGGCCTACAAATTTTCTATATCGTTTTATGCTTCGACAAGGAAGAGGAAATAGTTTCTTACATTGTACACAGTTGGTGTTGCTCAACAACTGTTGCTTGTACTATACCTGTGACAATCTACAGAAACAAATGACTTCCTCCAGTAGGTTACAAGTTGAAAACTAAGAGAGGTAGTTACGGTGTGACAATTTAAATAACCCTTAAGAAGGCAATATATGTGTTACGTCAGACGGGATGTTTAAATAGATCTCACTGTATGTAACTTACAGCGAAAATTGAAGAATTCGAAGGTGGCAGATACTGATCCCCAAAAGCGATTTACAGATTGGTTTTCTAGTGCGTCTGAGCACGACGCAGTGCAGGAAGCAGCAGAAGGTTAACATCATAGCCATGTAGGATCTACAGTCACAGAATAAAAATGACTATTATTTTTATTTATTATTTGCTGTGATGCTCTCTTCCTTCCCGTAGACAGAATGAAAAGGAGGTGGGGCAAGCGCCATACCATGGAAAATTTTTGAAAATTAGCCTGCCAAATTAGCGTTTCAGACGAATTTTCTAAATAAATTTAACCTAAAAAAAAGCACATATAAGGTTTATTATTAAATTGTGGAAATTACTGACACTTATGCATTATTGATTTCTTAACTAATTCTTTTCATTTTAGTCTAGACAAAGATACAATGTTACCTTATTATTTTTTACTTATTCAGTCGTACGGGCCTCAAGACTGCAGGCAATAAGGCGTGGGCGTAAATATGGCCCTGGTTAAGGACAACGATTTCTAAATATTTTTATAAAGAACCTAATTTTCATATCGAAGAATCCCTTTACTGTTTTGTCGCAAATGCACAACAATTTGTACGTAAGTTTTTTGGTATTTATAAACCTCATCCTTCTTTCGATTACTGCACCCAGAGTATTGCCTGTTGTGTTATGAAAGTAAGCCAAAATCAAGCAAAATACTATTTTGCGAACGTAGGGTGCATTTTTTATGCTTCGTATGATGGCTTCTGTTAGTCTCGAAACTTTTTAATGCATTCCTTTAAAATTCATTTTGGGTTTTTTGCACCAATGTGAAACTAAACTATATATGTATATAGCATAGCTTTACTTCGCTGCGGGATAAAAAAAATATTTAATTTTGCCAAGATAGTGTAAAAAATTTATAAAGAAATCGTTTTTGTGTTAAAAGTTTATTTTTGGTTAGTTTCAAATGCGAAAACCATTTATATAGTGTTTACAAGTAATTTAACTAACTGTTCAACAAAAGTCGCGTGTCGTAATTTAGATAAATTTTGTATAGTCGACGTAAGCGAATGTCACGTAAGAGGGCAGTACATAATTCGACGTAAAAAACAAAATTTTAAATGTGTATTTTTCTTGAAGCCAATTTGCAAATAAATTTTAAAAACATTTAACTTATATAGATTCTACCAACAATCTGTGAAAAAAAAAAAAAAAAAAAAAAATCTCGAGTAACGTATTTTTAAAGAACAAACTCTGCGGCCGAAATCTCTTACAATCAACTGCGACGGAACAGATAACGTTTAAAAAATGCTTCGTTATGGGTAAATGTTTGCCCATAAAGCTGGATTCACAACCACCACGTAGAAAACGCGCGTACGTACCTACGTGTAAAAGCAGAAACATGGAATGTGCATGCTTACGTTCACATCCTCGCGTAGTATTCGTACGTACGTAATAGAGATGATCAACTTTCTACTTCGTAAGTACGCTAACTGGTGGTGGTGAATGCAGCATGTGATAACGTGAGACACATCAATTAATTATTAATATATATTGAGAAATCAGTAATTTTGTTGTTATTTATTATTAAATTCGCTTCGAAAAATAAAAATAGTGTGCGATTGTCTTTGTCATGACATTTAGATTAAATGTTGTACAGAAGCCAATTTCTAATACTTAACGTACATGCGTGTGTTCATGCGCACGTTAAGTGTGGTTGTGAATCTGCCTTAAGGTTATCTAATGTAATTATCTAGGGTTGTGGTTTTGTAGTTTTCTATACCGACTTCCAAAAACGTGTAGATTAAGGAAGGTGTTTATAGCGTTTATTTATCTACCACACACACTTAAGGTGCCCTCCTACTGGCCGTATGTTTGTGTGAGTGAGGCACGACTTGAACGGCTCATCTGGTACGGTATCTCCTCTAACGCAAGACACGGAAACTGCTTGCAATGGTATCGTAATTCACTCGCCTGACTTGACAAGTTCAGTGGTGACGCCATTATTTTATTGGCGGAAAATTTCAAGCAAAGTCATTTCATGGTTGTGGAATAGATTCACAAGGATCCCATGAGTAGTTTTTCGGTACAAAAGGTTAAATTGTTTTGGGGTATTTTATGGGCTCCGAAATTGTTTCTCCTAATCGATTGAAGAGTATTTTCTTGTCGTACATCGACACAATGAGCACGTGTGGAATAGTTTTGTAAAAAAAAAAAACATATTTACGAACACACTGCAACGCATTTTAATAGCGTGCTATGCGGCATCTATAAGAGTTAGTGGAAGCTAGTTTTTTTTTACATTCAAGGCTCGGAAACGGGGAAGGCGATAAGTCGAATATATCCCGTCCGTCAAACACCTCATTGTCTCTAGGCGCGAACCGTTTTTCCACGGGACTTCAAGCGATGGCCCTGTTATTATATTTGAGGAAATTATGTGGTAAAGTCCAATCCAGGTTTCTATGATTTTGGTTTCCCGTACACGGTTGATATTTTCTCAGCTACAGCAACGTGAAGAAGTCATTTTTAGCAGCAGTTGTGAGGAGCTCGGAAATCATGTTTTAAATTAGCGGCCGACAATTTTAAAATCATAGGGACAGTTTGAAGATTGTCTACTTTTCGTAAATAAATTCATTGGAAACATTTTCTCTAGTTACACAAGGAAAAATACTTCCCATACCACGCTTCAGCACGTCTCATGCACCAGGTCGACTAACTTATAATTGGGGGAGGCAGGGTCCAGAACAGAGCGAGAAGGGAGACGCAGATAAATAACGGCCCCGTGTTAACTGAGGGTGGGGGGATGGGTTGCGTCATAGGAAGCACGCGACAATGCTCGGCGCGGCGTCGTCCCGCCAGAGATACAGCGACGCGACGTGCGACAGGCCGTCCCCGCGCACGCGCCCATGACAGCGCTAGATAGCTTCCCCCCCCCCCTTCTCACACTGTAGCATGGTAGGCACCCTGATACGACCAGTGACGTCAGCCACACGACCAAGACAACCCCAGCTCACACCTGCGAGCCTGCAGCTCATCCCATTCTTGCGACGTAATAGTTTCCTCATTGCGACAGGTACAAAGAAAAATTGTATTCAATAGTTATTTGCCTGCCTCTACAAGTAAACCTCTAGTACGACAACCACATATTTTTACAATATTTAACTTCTTTACTTGTATCTGTAATATATTTTAAATACACGCGGGCACTCCCAAATGTGAAAATAAACACACAATTGCACGTTTGCTTGGAAAAAATTATGATTTGCTTACGATAACCAAGAAAAAAATTAAAATAAATAAATTCAATTTACTAAACATTTGGCAGCAAAATTAAGTTTCGTATCCAACAAATTCGATTTTAACTTCTATTCGGAATTCGCATCGCGTCCGCCATTTTGCCGAGCTGATGTCACAGAAACCTCGGTGCTGATTGGTGGACGTATTTTTTTTACGTGTTGCGGCGGTCGTGTTGCTTCTGTCAGCGTTGCCAACTTAGTTGTTTCACTACTAGATATTATTATTTTGAATTACACTGAAAAAAAAAATCTTCCCTGCTAAATTATTTTGTAGTAAACACAAAATAAATGTTTGATGACTACAATGTTTGTAGTGGTGACAGCAAATTTTTTTTTGTGGTGGGCACAAAATATATTTTGCAGGGTGAGTACCAGCAAAACTTTTTTCTGCTGTCTCAAATTATTGTTTAGTTATATATTTATGCATGCGTTTATTTGTTCATCTGCTCACATATATACAAACATCTGTGAAGTCTGGCTTCTAGATCAGTGAACCTGCGAGTATTTTCGCTGTGTATTTATTGGTAAATAATGTATCTTGAGAGGGCATTATATAAAGTGTTCTTATTAACGTAAGCAACTTGTAAACGATTAATAAATATTCTGTGAAAAATTTTCAACAATTTAAATTCAGTCTATTGAGACGTTTCCTAAAATTAGAAGAGGGACACGGAGAGATATAGAGTGGAGATGACGTGGAATGAGAGATTTATTTTGGACGGCGAGTCACTTAAAAATGGTTGCCACGTTGGCGTAACTTATATAGAATCCACAGTAACGACATAAAGACCTTGCTACAATCAGAATAGTCATAGACATTCCTGTAAGTGTAACTACTGTTGGAACAACAAAGTTTTTTACACCAACCCCAGCGTATAAACCGCATAGTGAGATGGCAAACTATAAACATTTGTGTGCGAGAAAGAATGCGTAGCGCATCACACTATACTTCCAGTACGCACTTAAACAAATTCAGATAGATAAATAAATAAATACAAACATTCGGTAGTTTTACCCTCATGTCACTCCCTATTAACCCTCTGGTTTTATAACTTGTTTCCGAGTCTACATTAATGACATGTCCCTTGACCAATAATATTGACTGAAACAGTTCTGCCTCGGTATAGCTCAGCAGGTATAATAAAATAATGTAATCATTATTGATATGACACGTTACTTGATACGGCGGCAAGTGGCCATCGCTCACTATGACACATAATAGACTAGGTCACTAATGCGCGATTGAGCCTAGTCACACAACCCCACGTAGGATGTGAACTATGCGAACAATGAACGACCAACTCCGAAAACTTTGTCGTGCATCATTCCATAACTGTGCGATTACCGGCTCCTTGGTCTGGCAAAGCACAAAAAAAAAATAACTATCCGCTCGCTATCTAGACCAATAATATTGTTAATGTTCGCAAGTCATATCCCGGGACATACACTCTACCAGCGAAACTTTCGCGAGGCGAGGCCCAGCCCCGACGACGGCAACACGTCCGTCTGCCTCGAGCTCTGAGATGCTTCCCTCTTCTCTCAAAACCGCGTCTCCAAGCCAAGCCGGTTGCACTGACCTCCAGCTCCCTTCGACCAATTATAAACTCTGTTACATTCAAACTTTGTTTACAGACGATTAAGAACTCAGGCTTTTTTGCGAGCGTATCAAGTGTCGAATTTATTAATTATAATCACAAATGTACATGTGTGTTCATACCCTTCTGTTCTAGTGCTTAAATTGCCTTACTTATAACTAAAATTGTATTTAATGTATGTTTTTAATTCAACTGCCTGGTGGCAAACTGTTGCAGGCATCTTATTTCTGTCTCTTTCTAATACACTCGCCCAGTGGGGCCTGCGAGGCACTCTTCCCTCAGCAATTCGTCAACCTCACTGACACATACATTGCCTGTCCTCTGCTTCCCGCAGCGTGACGAAACCCAATTCTCTCAGGCTTCATCATCCTCTAGATAAAATATATATTTTACATATTTTCTTTATCAATAATCTAACACTAATTTAATTAAAATCTACAGCTTTCACAGAGTTCGGCAGAGTTTGAATTATCACTAAGCCCAATTATTACTCTGTGACAGGCCCATATGGTCGCCGCCCCGATTTAGTATATTCAATAGTCATAAGTGTCAACCATCATAAATTAATGTGCAATAATAACTATGTCTTGCGACCATTCATTCTCCTCGTCATTGTATCACGATCAAATTGCAATAGTTCTCATCGAAATACCATTACTACACCAAGTTTTATGTTAAAAATAAGAAATTGTACATATTTTGTCCTTGTGAAGACGAGGGAGAGACGAGCAGGTGCATAGTGTGTCTTGGGGCCTCACCCCACCCCCGCTCGAACCACCTCCCTAGCTGGTCACGAGGGGAGGAGTCCAGCCAATGGCTTTGCTAGTTGTTACAGTGTAATAGATATGTA
>PNEQ01022147.1:0-52054 GCA_003012365.1 Medauroidea extradentata | reverse complement strand
TAATTTATATGTAAGTAGTTTACCCTTTGTTGACATATTTATTAAATTTGACAAAGAAGTGTGCCGAGTTGGGTGTTATATTTTGGTCTGGATACACTAGCAGGAATTAAATTCATTTTTTTTGTGTGCTGAAGATCGCCATGTTGGAAGCGTAACTTCCGGCGACGAGAAGGGAGGCGAGGGAGCCATTTTTGCTCGGGCTTATCAGCGTGGGCACGCTGGAGGTCGGACGTCTCTGCGGGGCGCAGAGAGTTTTGTTATCGTTTTTTTTCGGGCTGAGTCAAGTGTTGGGCCCGTGTGCACCCACGAACAGTGGGGCGGCAGTATTATTATTATTTCTTCTTTTAACAGCAGAGAGTTTTTTTTTGTGTGGCAGAGACTTATTATTTTTGTTTGTGATCAAGTTGAGCACGTGGTCGTGTACTGTAATCTCGTGTGCATTAAACGGCAGTGTTAAATTCAACATCGTTGTTGCTGTCATTTTATCAATTTATTTATGCGCCACCTACGAACCACCCCCTTCATTGAGATAAGAAGCCTCTGCCTACCGCTGAGGACCGCACACACGAGTGTGGTTGCCGAGCGGTTATCTGCTTGGAAGGAGTGGCACCACATTGTAAACAATTATTTTGTTAAACATGTTATAAAAGTTTGTCAAATAAATTCTAAATAATGGTATTTTTTAATAACTAAGTGTATGATTATAGCGATAAAATTTCGGAAGACTTGGAAAAACACCGCAGTTGACTAGCGTGTCATAATTCAAGATTACGGTTCCAATTAATGAACAATATGGGCATTGAATAAGACATATTTAGTTAAGTAGGATTCAAATTGTTCACTATTTGTAATATTTAAACGTTTTGGAAATTTTGGTCGGTGAAGGTGAAGGTCACGGTATGACCTTTTCACACACCACATTAATAAATCAGAGTGCCGCATTAAAAATTTGAGATACACACACGCGTACTCAGAAATGAGCCAAATCGCGGACGTTTTACCCAAGTGTATTTCTAGCGAATACGCAGCCCCCACATCGCTACGCGCGTATACATGGACTTAGTTAGGCGCCATATCTACCAACAGCGTTGCGCGTGCTTTTCACGCCTACAAATACGAAGTTTGGAAGGTATTAGAAATTAAACTGTTCGGATAATTTAATATTTCACTTCTAAAGAATAACCTTTAGAAAGTTTCTGTTATTGGTGCACACTAAATTTAAATTATGTATGGTTCTGTTCAGCTACAACAACCGCTACTTGAGACATGAGAGTTTTATAAATAAATAATGTTCTATCAAGTTCTGAATACGGCAACATTTCTTTCGAGAATTGCAAATTTACGTTGCTTTGATCCAGTGAGTCAGAACAACTAAGGCAGATCAACACATTGTCATAATAACACTCACGTTATGTTTCCAATAAAAAGTGGGTTTTGTGCCTGATGCAGAGAATAACAAACTAAATTTTTTAACATTCTCCACATTTAAATGTAGTTAATCATACAGACACAATTTTCATATTTACTGAATCTAATATAGGCATATGTTCTTTAATGAAAGTAGCATTTGGTTATAAATAGCTAAATAGTTTAGTTGGTTTAATTGTTTATTTACCAAAACCTCTTTGTAACACACAATGAAAAATAAAAATTAAGAGTCAGAACCATTCTTTGTGTAGCCTATTAATTTACATTCAATATACCGAAGAGGTATTAATTTCTTTAACCAAATTGTGATGGTGCATCGTGCATACAGTTATGGTTAGGACGTAACTTACTACGTTCTGGTTTATACCGTTCCTATTTGCCTTTAGTCCGTATCTTTGACGGTTAAAGTTGATTATTAAAAAGTTGCTGATGTGCTCCACTAGCTAAAGAAAACACACAAATTTGTGATTTCTAAACAAGTGCCGACGAACCCACGTACCTCGGGTTGCGTATCACGATGACGTTGAAACTACTAAAATTAAAAAAATTTGTAACAAATGTATAATACATATTACCATTATAAATTTGGCGTGGATGAAGCGAGAGTGAAGCTATAGTCGGGTCACTGACCTAGACCACATCTGAAATATTCTTAGTCTTCTACCTGCCACCAAAATCACTGCGTGTCTCAAAACTCTTTGAGTGAGGCATACAAATTAAATTTAGAGTTTTCCCTTTCTTTCTTCCGCTAGCATCCCCCATCTATCTCCAATAAGAAAAAAAAGTTTGTCACTTACTTTATTTTGCCCTGCATTTTCTAATGGACAGAGCACAGGACATTGCTTAAATATTTTTTGCACAGTTAAATTACTTAAGCAAGGAAAATTAATGGGTACCATCATTGGCAGAGTCTATAATTACACTAAAATTTTGACGTCTTTTGACTCTGTGGTTTTCAATTTATGATGAGTCTAGTTTCAAATGTTTCCTGCATGCTTGAAGCACGTATTTGCTGGCTGGTTGTGCGGACTGACCAAAAATTACATTTGAGCATACCTAGTCTTTATCAGTGCCTTGGTTCCAACACACCGGCTATGTGATACTCTAATTAATACCTCTGCATGGAGAGTGCACTATCTGTGGGGCAGAAGCCTGAACTACATCGTCTCTAACTGGCACCAAATTCTTCTTGAATGGCCTGTTACGAGACTTGCAGCGGAAGAGATTTTGCATCTGCGGTTGCCGCTGCATGCATCCCACAGTTTCCAAACTCATCTACACAAATGTGTTGTGGATTGACATGTTTTGGATTTTAGTTTTCAGTGAAAATTTGTTAGTGTTCATCTATCGAACTTAGTCACTTCCAAGACTATGTGGTTAAAAAAAAAAAACTCATATCAACATTTAGAACAACAGCAATCTGAGATCCAACCTTGCCCAGAATATTAATATTACCCAGATTTCAATTAGTGTAATGGTTTGTACAGGATATCCTGCGCAGTGAACGTAGATTTTGTGGCTCTGAGCCGCATATCCCACACCCTCTTAAGAGTATTCCATCTTCGGTTAATAATTTGAATCACTGGTAAGATTTTGTATTTGCTTCTTGTTGATTTGTGAGTGGTCAGTTTGGGTTCCCCTGTAACAAAATATTTTTATGGATAATTTTAACTCATTCCGAACTTGTTGCTGTATTCACTATTTAACTTTAAATAAATGGTCAGTATTTGAGTCTGGGAATTCTCTGTTATTATTTCTATTCCTCCCTCTCATAATTTTTTTTTTATTATTGAAACACATTTACCTCTATTTGTTTTCTTGTAATGTGTATATGTACCTAGCATCACCTTATTAGATCCTGGCATCCTTTCAACCGTAATGTTTACTCAGCAAATTCCGGGCAGTGATGGCTGAATGGTCAAACCATTCGCCTCCCACCAAGACAATCTCGACTCGATTCCCGGTGGGCTCGGGGATCTTGGGAATCTCCCGTTTCCCCTTCATTCCAGTTCTGCTCCTATTCACTTCATGTCACCCCTCACCCTTCCTGAAGAGCTCTATGTTAAGCGCTGACCAAAATCTCTCTCTCAATTTCTCAGTGAGTTGCTTCTTGATTTGTGTACTATCTTTGTAGATTTTCTAAGACTTACCTTCCTTTTCCTCTGGTACTGAGGGTTAATAATAGTTTCGCTGTGTTCTTGTCCACAGTTAGTGTCAATGCCTGCTATGAGTGCTGTGTATAATTTTTATTAATAATTAAAATTTTTGTATAGTAACTTTATTAGTTAAATTATGTGTGAGGTACCACTTTTATAAATGTTACCGTTAGCACATAACTTAAATAAATCATTTAATTTCCGTATACATGCCTATCAACCAATTGCTATAATGTTATATTGTATTAATTGTTTCAGTTTGAAAATAAATTATTTAAATAATAAATAATAATAAAAAATAAATATATTAGTTAACAAACCACAAATCAACATCTTATTATTTATAATTTTTCTTTTAACCATTTTTAACTGTTTTAAAGCATAGTAGTAAGGTTTATTTCCATCTTAAGTCACCTTACAATTTTTTTTCAATTTCTTTTGTGCGGTGTGCTTGAAGTGACTGCCTACCTCACGCTTCAAATGCGTTGCAGTGTGTTCGTAAACAGGTTTTTTCTACAATACAATTCCACGTGTGCCCATTGTGCGACCTTATCAGACTGCCGTACTTCAAAATGTACTATTTGGATGTATGTGATACTCAGGAACTGGAAGTAATGCGTTAAAAGAAATGGCATTACTTTTAACAGTTACTTTTAACACTAACGAACATGGTAACACAGTTTCATTTTAGTTTCAGTAACTTATCTCTACCTGTTTCGTTTTGTTTAATATATTAATTCGATATACAGTATTCTTCTAATTTAATGATTGGTCTTGCGTAATGAAGGAAATGTTGCACACAAAGGATAATCAAGTACAATGTTTGTCTTCCTATTTAATTGATGAAGGGGAAAGTCACGAAACACTGAAACTGCAGTGGCCGTTGTATTCCTCGTTTTTTGCCGTGCATACGAGAGAGAGTCAGAACAATCTTGTTCTGAAGTGCTTATTGTGTGCAGCAAACAATAAGTATATTTGCGTCAACATATCATCCTTCTCAAATTTGCAAAAGCATATCACGGTAAGTTGGTGCAATCAAATGTTTGATTTGGGAGTTACGTAGTATTTGATTAATGGTCAGTCGTACGAAAATGGCTTGTATTTTAGTATTCAGTAATGCTGTGCTAAAAGATTGAGTATGTTACATCTTACCAACTTAGGCGTACAGCAAAATAACCAAAAGCAGTAATAATTTACAATCAGAGCAACAACAGGGTGCCAGCAAAAAAAAGTATTCTAAATTCTAGTAAATTTCCCGTACATTTCCCACATTTCCTGAGAAATTACAGTACAGCGCTTTAAACGTGATACTATGTTAACTTGCGCTTCCCAAGCAGACTAATGATAACCATACAATTTTTATGTTATTTACAGAGGTGGCAAAGATGTATAAAAATATTATTTGTCTAGTAACTTATTTAATTAAAATACTTTCCTTTACAAAGATTTGTAAATTGATTGAATTATTGAAAGTCCTCTTTTGTTGCACATGAAGGTTCAGTCCATGTGAATAACACCGAAATGCATATGAATAGATTTGTGGGAATTAATTTATAAAACATGAGAGACCAGCACAATATTATATTTATTATGGTTTATAAAGTCGTAAATCAGACACGTTTCTTAGAAAAAATGTATATGCAATAAAATGTAAGAGTTAAATTGGTTATATTATTATGCTCCAAAATTTTTCACTTAGGTCGGGTTTATGAACTATGCAAAAACGCAAGAATACAAAAAATTGAACACACAAAATCTATCTAAACCTGTTAATAAAATACGCACGTACGCAAGACTGCAATGCAAGGGTTCACCAACATTCAACTTCTTGCATTTCACCGCCTTCTATATTGACTGTTTGGCGAAAACATCTGAAAATAGTAGAAATTGTCTTTAGAAGGATGTGATTCCATCAACTGTTTACATACTTTCGTGTGTGTGTTCAGAAAGCATTTTAAAATTCATGGTGCTTATTTTTATTTGGTTACAACTTCAAAATACCAAAACAATTTAATATATGGAATACAAAGGTGAGTGACAAAACATAATCATAATGCGAAAATACAGAGAGAAACTTTCTGTTGCCTATCCAAAATTTTGGGTGATAGTATTGGTTACTTTGTGTCACTTGTGATGTTTATAAACTACTGAAAAATTTGTTATGTTGCGTTTCTAGCATTCTTGCGTAGTTTACAAACCCGGCCTCAATCCTAACACATTACAACTTTCAGCTAAATTAATTTACGTCTGTTAGCTAAATTTACTAAGTTCACATTTTATGAAATAACATACTGTACATATAAATAATATTCTCTAGAGGACACAAGTGCTGGGATAAATATTTCAATTTTTAATTATAACCCAATTACCTCGAATATATTCATTTGTGTTTCACACATGTTTCCTATTTGCAGGCGCAACAATTTTATCCTTATTATTTTCACTGTTTTTGCTGCTGATGAAATTAATGCTACATTTTGCAATTCATTCCTGGTTTTTTAATACGATGCATGACGAAAATTTTTGCCGTTTCCAGAGACATCAATTAAGTCAAATGACACATTACAACTTCATCGGAGTCACAAGAATATTTGTACTTATACCTTGCTGTCGCAAAAAAATGTTCAATCTTTATTTATAATTATAATGTTAAACAACATAAAAAATGGCAAAGTACTGTGTGAAAACCGGATAAACAAATGCATTCACTAAACCTAAACATATGCCTGCCATTTTCTCATCTACTTCGATACACTCGAATCTCGCACTTGCAATTGATTCTCGAATTGAAGGCGTTATTTACTACGGAAAAAGTAAATTTTTTTGTAATTTCGCACAGGATGCGACTTCACGATTTTAAATAAACATTAAAAATTCGCAACTTTACACATCACGAAAAACACTTGTCTCTAGAAATAGTTAAAATTGCAGCTGTCAAAGTACCTTCCAATTTCTTGATGACTGATAACAAAAATTATCGGTGGCAGAGAAATTCCCACAGAAAAGAAAAATTTCAAGTACATTTCCCGCACATTCCCGAGCATGAAAAATTCACGTACAATTCCCGTACTTCCCCCAATTTCCCGATCGCTGGACACCCTGAATAATAAATATGACCACTTTTAGTACAACTACTGGACAGCAACAGTTTTCTTATTTGTTACTTTTAGTAGTCATCTTGCTCTTCACATTAATATAAATTTGAAGTTAAGAAACATTGAAAGAATATGAGATGAATGACTAAACCTAATTTATTTGTATCAATTATATTGTAGCAGTAAAAACATCCATGGCGTACAAGTTTTTAGCTTTAGTCACGATGTAACATATAGCCGCAAGTTTTTCTTCACAAAGTAACTGACAGTTACTTTACTATGAACTGTAACTGGTTAGTTTAGCAATTGAGTAACTTGCATTTGTAACTGAGTTACAATTCTAGTGAAGTATCTGTAACTTTCCAGACCCTGGTGATACTCAAGATTGCGATGTGTGCTGAACTTTGCTACAAACTTTCCACAAATAGAATTACGTGGTCACTAGTTAATCTCTCACAGTAAAAACGGTTCAGCAGGAACCTTACACACTATTTCAGAGCTTGGCTCATTCAGGCCCGGCAGTTGATGCGTGATTCAAGGTCACCCTTATGTCTCATCATTCCCGAACCTATAACGCGCAGGTAGGCGCCGCCCTTAAGGCCTAAGTTTTCCTCAAGTGTTTATTTTGTTTATTATCACATTTAATACGTATGTTTTGTTGTCCTGTTCATTTGTTTATTTTGGCACTTTGTTGCTGTGATGCGTGGCTGTTTTGAGCAGGAATTTTAGCGAGTATAAATACTTGGGTATATTTTATTGCTTCCATTTGTATTAATCTTTTCCTCATCGAAGCACACCAGCACAAACTGGTATCAGAGCATTGGTTTTGATTTTCCACAGTATGCTACTATCAATTGGTAGCATTTGAACACAAATTTTGTTACGTTGGTCTTATGATTAATTTTTGTGATTCGTTTTGAAAGATATAAATGATTTGCCATAAGGTATTTATAATACTATTTTGTTACAAAAGTCTTTTCTATTAAATTGCCGATATAAATATTCATGCAGTTGTTATATTCATAATTATTTGATGACAATTTGCATTGTGAGGCATTAGCATGCAGTTTTCGTACACTTAAAATTCAACAACTTACAACTTAATTTACAATGTATTTACGTTTCTTTGCAATAAGTTTTGAATAGTTAATATGTAACTTTATTAAATTTTAATGATTTACTTATGACCTAGTTCAATTAGTCTCATGACCTTCAGGTCAGCTGTTTGCTGGTGCAAGCCATTGCGCACTGTCAGTTGTTCAGTGTGTTTGTGAGCTCTACATATATATATAAACTAATATATATTTTTGTGTAATGCTGGATCATGACGTACGTACGTTGTTTCCAAATTAAATTTTTCATTATTAAAAGTAACTTTTTTCGCAGTGTGAGTGTTAGGCTCTATGTTGATTTTGGCTAAGTTTTGGTTATTTTTGTCTGACTATCTCTCTAATAATTTTCTGTTTTTGGCATCTTCATTTTGGTACTAATTCATTCAAGTAATTTTGAAGCTTCAGTCACTGATTGCATTTATTGAACTATGTGTAGTGTAACTTCCGTGCTTCATATATTTTATAATCTTGCTGCCAGTAAATCTGTTTTGGTGTATGGTTTATTTAAAATAAAGTTTAATTTTCTGTGTTTTGATGCACGTTTAAACACTCGTGAAGGCCTGTTGTGTTTACTTACATGCATCTCAAGATGGCGTCACGCACAAGAACAATGCGTTTGTTTCTTCAGTAGTATGGTGGCGATGTACTACCTGTTCTGAAAACTTTGTTCATTTGATTACATTTTTAACTTCACATTTTTATGCTGTTTAATGTCAAACAATTGTTTAAAATGTATTTTGATATGTGTGTGCATTGCTGTTTGCCCATTTTCTGATATATTTATCCATGTGTTTACATTTGTTGTTTATTTAACTCTAGTTATTTATTTTCAGCTTTTAATGATGATTTAGTATTTTGTGCATTGTGTATTCTCCTTGCACGTTATTTTAGGTTTGTTTTGCCATTCTTAAGATTTAATATTCAGTTTAGTTTTTTATTGTTAAAAAATTGTATGTCACTTTCATACAGTATCATGTTTAAATACTTCTGCAATGTTTGTGCTTTTTAAATTCTATTAATATACATTTACTGGCTCTATTACTCTTATGTCAAATATATTATTTATATTTGTGACAAAGCAATACTGTTATTACTATTGAGATTTTTGCTCTTCAGTATTTATTTATATAATTTATATTTTGGTCAGCAATACATATTTAAAATCTCATAATAATAATTAAATACTGTAAGTTACAGTTTATTTGTCAAGGTCATCTAAATTATTTAATAGTTTTAAACTCATTCCATTTTAATAGGATTTTCTGGTTTACTATTTTATGTAAGTTAAGAATTTGTTTTATTTGTTTCTTTATTAAAAGTGTTTCTTCAAAAGCATAGATACTTACTCTCCTGTCTTTTGTTTAACAGTTCTGGTGTTTCATGGCACTTCTTGGGTGGATTGGTGTTGCTGGCTTCCTGCTCGGTTGCTGCTATATACAACCAGGTTTTGTTGTCTCTGTAAGGTAATGTCTTTCTCCTTTTGCTTGTTCTAACTAATTTTGACAAAATTTCATTAATTGTGGACGTTAAAATTTTACATTTTTGTGTGTACTCTATAGTAAATAATTTTTTTTTATTCGTGAAGTAAAATTTGTTACACATTTTTTTCATTTACACTAAAATTTTTGTCACTTCATATAAAGTTTTGTCTTCTTGTTTTTGAGGTTTAGCCTCATATTTTGGTACTTCAGTACTCGTATTTTCACATGTGTTGTGAGCACATTTTGTGTGGTTGCGGTACGGGACACAGTCACTTTATGTTGTCTTCTCCCCAAGAAATAGTACACATTGTGCTAGTTATGGACTTCCGTAAACATTTATTTTTTGCTGGTCACATTTTGTTTTCTGTCTCTGTTTTGCTCTTTTTTTGTGTGGTTCACTTTTGGAAAGACTTTGGTATGGGACTTGATCATTTCATTTAGTGACCATACACATTGTGGGAACTTAACCTCTTTGTTGTTTGTTCATAGGATATTTGCTATTTATTTTCGGCTTGTTGGTTGTCTTTAAATTTTGTTAGTCTTGCTTTGTTGTTGTTTGTGTTGTTTTATTGTGGAATTAATCTAGCATTGTTTTTCATGGTTCTTGGTGGATTGATCACTTATTGGGAATACAAGGCAAACTATTTATCTACAGTCAGGACGTTTTGCTGAACTTGTGCCAATTTTGTTGAGTTTTGTCCTTTTGTTTCATGTCTTTGTTTGTGGAGTCGTGTTGTTGTGGGTCTGCAGCCTCTTCACACGTTTTGTTTACCTATTATAGGTTTGCTCCTGGACAATTGGCCTTAACTAGTTATTCGGGTTTTATGTACATTTCAGTTTGTAAGATTGTTAGAGTTCGTGGGAAATTTCAAGACACCCTATTTTATCACTTTGAGAATTGGTTGTCCTTGGTACTTGTTGCACCCATTATGGTCTTTGCACATTCAACAGCACTTGTGACCTACATTTGTAATTTACGCAAATTTTGATGTTGTTTTCTTGTGTATTGTTTAAAGGTCATTTTTAATGATTTTCATGTTAGCAATTACGTTGTCTTCATTATTACTGTTTGAGCTGGGCTAGTTCAATCTCATTATGTTTCCTCAGGACTTGGTGATATTATGTGTTCCTGACCATATTGGTTTCTGAGAAAATTTGAATTGTGCGCCTACAAGCCCCTGCTAATGACCTTGATAGTTGCCCTCTTCTCTACCAAAGTCATATGATCGTTTATCTTCGGGCGGCCTCGGCCATCTTCGTGCCTTCCCTCCCCCTTCCCCTCCCTGCCGGCTAGTCCATGCCTTCGGCACTTGCCTCTGGGCACTCTGCCTCAGCTCCTCGTCCAGCATGGTTCTACAGATCAACTCGTCCACGCAGCACCAGTGTCTTCTGGTATTTGTTTAGGTATGTTTTGATTTGATTATTAGTTTCTCTTTATCCTTAAGCTTTCGCGTTTTGTCTCTGCTTTCAAGCATTTAATTAAATTTTCCGTAATGTGGTGCAGTTTTGGTCGTGAGATGTTCGATGCACCATTTAAGTTTTCCATGTGGCATGTATTATTTTTGCACCGTTAAAATGGTATGTGTTTAATGTCATGTAATTTGGATCGCCTTTCATAATTAATGATACTGTGTACATTCTGATTAAATAAACATAGCTTTATTGACATTCCACAAGTTTACTTCAGCAATTGCTAGAGACTATTTTACGTAGTCCCAGAGTGAGATGTTACGTGACCTTGTGGGTTGTATGGAGTGGGAGTAAGAAAGTGTGTGCCTTGGCACAAGAAACTTGTTTCTTGTCCTAGATTCACAGATGTCTGTATTGTATATTACACAATTGTGTCGGTGGTGTAAGACACGGGCACAATTTTCTGTGCGACTCTGCTACGGCTGTGTGCCAAGGCAAGTTGCTTTCGGTTTAATGTTTGATCCAAAGGTGATGTACACGGGACATTTTGGGGTAAATAGTCTGACAGATTTGGATTTTTTTTGAGTGGCCACGAGCGGATGAGGTTAATAGTTTTTTGTTTAAAGCTATAATTGTTAACTTGCGTCATGAGTGTTCCAGATTTTGTGTTGCAGTACAGTTATCTGGAGCTACGTAATTATCTGTCAAATGCCGGAGTTACATTCGAATGGAGTGAGGATGTCACTACGTTGCGTATTCGCGCTATGTCTTACGTTAATTAATTGTGCATTATTAATGACATTACTTTGGGAGGCTTAGATGTTGCCGCTGACCGTCCTGTTACCGCACAGCAAACTGTGCTAATGGAGATGGTTAAGTCTATTCCGCTTATGACAGCAGTGGACTCCGATTCTGTCATTTGTTTTTTGTTGGCTGTAGATGATGTGTACCATGGATTGCAGTGTAACAATCAGGAGAGTCTCTTTTTGATGTGTTTGTCGGATAGGATCGGGGCACAGACAAGTCCGATGTTGGCACATATTGTGCGAACTGTTGCCAGTTATGACGATTTGGAAGTACAACTGTTAGAATATACCGGTGTCAAGGCTGAGTGGTCGGCAGTTAAGAAGCGATACATTGACAGGTATCAGCGACCGGAGGAATCGGACACCACATATGTTTGTTGCATTCTGAATTGCGCTCCCGCAATGAACTTGAAGCGGCCAGTGCCTAAGTTACTATAGGGTATAACGGATCATTGGGTACTTAGCGCTCGTGCGTACCGATTTGTGAGTGGTAGTCCTGTAACTGTTGATGAGTTGCATCAACTAGCTCTGGAGGTGGATAGGCAACTGTCCTTGGAGGCAGATTATCACCGTTGTGTTCCTGTTAATCCAGATGTGTCGAACTGTGGGTCTGTTGTACAGACCGTTGCGAGTCATTGCGTGATCACTCTTGATGTTGGACGTCATTTAGTGACATGTGAACAGAGTCAGATGCGTTGTGGTCAAGCCAGCATTGCGAGGCAGGAAGCTTCAGTGCCCGTTACCAACTCGACGAGTGCTGAGCGTACCATATTGTGTTGCGCTAACTGTTCGCGCGGACATGTAGCCGAAATTGTGTGCTCCCAGAAGTGGAACGTGGCTTAAGGGTGTGTTTTTGCTGTGGTCGACAGGGGCATCTAAGATTTCAGTGTCAGGGAAACTGAAGTACGTCGCCCCTTTGCGCGTTAAGAACACGTGGCATTTGGTTTCTCCAGAGACGCCCGTCGATTGTTTTGTGTCAGTGTCTCTGTATGGCATTTTTCGTGCTGCTTTAATAGATACTGGAGCCTCACATTGTTTCGTGCGCAAACAGTTGTGGGAATTCCTGTTGGCACGTGACCCTCGTTTAAGTTTGAGAATTTATGACTCTTCCTCACTGGAGCTGTGTGTTGCAAACGGACAGGTTGTAAAGTGCACTCAATCAATCATGATGCATTTCAAGATCAATAGATTTTCTTGGACGTACCATTTTTGGATCGTTCAAAAGCTGATTGCTGACATTGTGTTGGGAGTAAATTTCTTCTATCACACTCTTGCAGTGGTTTACGTGCATGGTGCATGTCTCATGTTCAAATCTGCCCCTCAGGTTATTTGTCTGTTACGTAAGTTTAAGACGTCCACTTTTGCCTGTTCGGATGTGTTGCTGTGCCAAGTCCCTCTCGGGAGGAAGCCTTGGAGATTTTGTTGAGTGACTATTCAGATGTTGTTACCACATGCATCGGTAGGTGTGATATTTTACCCTACAAATTTGCTGTAACTGATGATGTGCCTGTTACAGTACCATTTTATTCTTACAATCCTCCTAAGTTGGCCATCATGCGCCAAATTTGGACAAATTGCTTAGTGAAGGTGTAATTTCGCCCTCGACTTCGGATTACGCTAGACCTGCTTTTTTGGTGACAAAGAAAGACGGCGGACATCGGTTGGTCACCGATATGTCAAAGGTCAATGATAAGATTTTTCTTCAACCATTTCCCGCTCCCACTGTGGATGCCGCTCTTCAGCACCTTGGAAAGTCTAGTGGATCTTCGGTAATAGATCTCAATACTAGTTTCCACCAGTGTCTTCTGCATCCTGATTGTTGGAAGTACAATGCCTTTCGAATGCCCTGGGCGCATTTTGAACTTAATCGCATTCCCATGGGTGCTAAGTTTGGGACGCAGACATGAACACGTATTGTCAGACCTTAAGTTTAAGTGTGTCTATAATTACATAGACGATATAATTGTGTACAGCAGTAATTTCGAGGAGCACTTGGGACATTTGCACCTGGTTTTGGCCCAGTTGCACTCTGCCGGTCTTACTGTCAACCCTGGAAAGGTTACATGTGCGTTGTCGTCAGTGAAATTCTTGGGGTATGTTGTGTCCAAAGGGTGCTTAATTATGGACCCTGCGCGAGTCCGTCCTGTCGTTGAGTTCCGTGCCCAAAGAGTGTTCGTGGGGTTTCAAGTTTCCTGGGCCTGTTGGGTTACTACTCCCGCTTTGTTCCTCATTTTTCGGAGCTTACCTCACCGCTAAATTACCTGAAGCATAAGAATGTAGTCTTTGTGTGGGGCAAAGAACAGGAGCTCAGTTTTGTTAAGCTGAAGACAGCCTTGGCTAATGCTCCGTCTTTGCATATGGCTGATTTTAATCTAAGGTTTGTGCTTCATGTGGATGCTTCCAGTGTTGCGCACGGTGCAGCATTGAGCTAGTGGCGTGATGGCACGTTGTGTCCAGTTGGTTTTGCCAGCCGTACGTTGTCCGACGGTGAACGTCGGTTGAGCTCGTTTGAAAAAGAGGCCCTGGAATGCGACTGGGGGACGGCCAAATTTGGCTCCTTCCTAAGTGGCGTGTAATTCGATCTATGTACTGACAACCAAGAAGTTTCGTGGTTGTTGGGGCATGCTAACAATTTTGGTAAATTAGGTCGATGAGCTTATCGGCTGATGCGATTCCATTTCGTTATCCAACATGTACCAGGGTCAGATAACGCCGCTGCCAATGCGCTGTCGCGCATGTATGAGCCAGACGAGTTTGTTGTCGAGACTTCTAGACCTACATCCTTTGGAACCTTTACTACCAGCCAGAGTTTCTATGTGAGACTTCAGGAAGCTCGGTCCTCTGATCTGGTGTGTTGTCATCTGGTCTCCGCGATCCAACGCGGAGATCAAGTCCCTTACGTTGTTAAAGACTGACTTTTGTACTATGTGGGACGCCGAGGGAGCGTAAAACGTCTGATGGTTCCTGAACATTGTAGGGCTGAATTACTATCCTACTATCACGACTCTCCCTTTGGAAGTCCTCTGGGACGCCAGGGTATGCTAAAGAAACTGTGCAGATGCTTCTATTGGCCCATGGTGAATAAGGATGAGTGCCAATACGTCCGGATATGCAACTTGTGTTTGCGCGCTAAACCGGCGCAAAATTCTACAGTTGGACTGTACACCGTGGATTCCGTTTCATACAGTTGGGAGACGGAGCATTGTGATGTGTTTGGCCCTTTGGTTAGATCTACCAAGGGTAACCTGTGTATTCTGATATTGTTGGATGTTTTCTCCAGTTTCGTCATCTTAATAGCGTTAAGGTCTTTGAAGAGCAGACAGATCACGAGAGTGTTGTCTGACTGGGTGTGGTCAGTGTTTGGACCTCCGGTTAATTTAGTAACGGACAATGCATCTTATTTTGTGTCAGTTCAGTTTCGTGACTTGTGCTTCCGATGGGGCATATCACGATTTACATCTAGTCCATATTTTCCTTGTGGAAATAAAGTCGAGAGGTTTAACAGGATCTTGAAATGTACCTTGACTGCTCTTTACCACTCCCAGCAGACTTATTGGGACCAGGATCAGGACCTAATAAACTTAAGACTTTAATTCTGCAGTGTCTGGAGTGACAGGACATAGTCCAGCTCGCATTGTTTTGGGGCGAGATGTTCTGCATCCATTGTTGAATGTTTGGGGTGTGCCGTCACCTGCCGTTCCTATGTTGGAGGTCTATAGAGAGTGACTGGCTGCCGATATGTTGGCGCGTCTGTATGACGAGCACGCGCGCTTTCAGGCCAAATATAATGCTGGCCGGGTTCCGGCCGATTATCAGGTTGGGCAGTCTGTCTATTGTAAGTCCTTTTGCCTTCCTTCTCATCCTGACGATCGAGGTAGTAAGCTCCTCACCCGTTTTGTAGGTCCCTATGATGTTAAATTGCTTGGACCGAATACCGTGCTTTTGGCCAATCCAAACACTGGGTGTATCGTGCGGAAAGCACACGTGAGCCACTTGAAACATGCAGTGGATAACCCGGAAGACTAATGCCTTGCAAGTTGTTGTGTTGCAGGGTAATAGAGATGTACGAGGCGTCGCATCAACTCTTTGGTGCCAGCTGCAGGGGGGGGGGGGGGCAGGGCCCGCTCCTTGGCATCCGCTTTCTCCTGTTGTTATCCTGGGTTCCGTATCCCTGTGTGTGTACTAGTAGTGAGGTGGAGTGTTGTACGTGTATTTGTGTGTTTAGTGTTGTGTTGTAATTGGTGTTTGTTAGTGGTAGTGTTGTGTTTGTTTGTTGCGACTGGTCATCTGTGTTTTGGGGTGTTAGTTTGTGTTTTTCCTCTGGAGGTTATAAGATAGAGGATATTGTACACAGATGTGTTAAGAATACGCTTATAATATAAGGTGCACCTAGGTATAAATTTATATGGATAGTGTTTTGTACTGAATTTTATATATAGTGTGTTATTTATGATTATATTTATGATATCTACATTGTACCTAATATATGTTACATACTGTTCTTTATTTATTTGCTGACTGAGAATTTGTTGTAATGTGTTTTGTCAACTGGTTTTTTTTATGCAAATATTTGGTGAAATGTATTATGCGCAGAACTGCTTTATCGAATTTTGTATCGTAATGGAAAGGGTATTTTACTATGGATTCATTAAATTTAATAGTTCAGATATTGTGTGGTATTATATTGTAATTCCTTTTTTTTTTGGCTGTATTATCAGGGGCATTCTGCTTTGTGATTTTGATATTAATCATTTAAATTTTGTGGCATGTGCCTGGACTGCTGCTCTTCCCGTATCCTTGAGGCACGAGATGGTACCTACTCTTCATGAACCATGAAAGGGACTTTCAATCTGGCGCAGAGGCTCGTAAACAACTGTCAACCTGAAGGCGTGTCCTTGTTCGATATATTCATGGACTTATCAGATTGGAACTTTGTGTGTGGCAACCGGCATGGCCTAAGGTCTGTGAGACCCGTTGCGTTATTTTGCGTGGGGGAGTTGAGCTGGGCTAGCTCACCCTCAATATGTTTCTTCAGGACTTGGTGATATGTGTTCCTGACCATATTGGTTTCTGAGAAGATTTGAATTGTGCACCTACAAGCCCCCGCCAATGAACTCGTAAGTTCCCCTCTTCTCTACCGACATCATATGTTCGTTTATCTTTGGGCGACCTCGGCCGTCTTCATGCCTTCCCTCCCCTTTCCCCTTCCCCTCCCTGCCGGCTAGTCCATGCCCTTCGGCGCTTGCTTCTGGGCACTCTGCCTCAGCTCCTCATCCAGCATGGTTCTACAGATCAACTCGTGGTCCACGCAGCACCAGTGTCTTCTGGTATTTGTTTAGGTATGTTTTGATTTGATTATTAGTTTCTCTTCATCCTTAAGCTTTCGCGTTTTGTCTCTGCTTTCAAGCATTTAATTCAGTTTTCCGTAATGTGGTGCAGTTTCGGTCGCGAGATGTTCAATGTCCCATTTAATTTTTCCATGTGGTATGTATTATTATTGCACCGTTAAAATGGTATGTGTTTAATGTCACATAATTTGGATCGCCTTTCATAATTAATGATACTGTGTACATTCTGATTAAATAAACATAGCTTTATTGACATTACACGAGTTTACTTCAGTAATTGTAAGAGACTATTTTACCTAGTCCCAGAGTGAGATATTACGTCACCTTGTGGGTTGTATGGAGTGGGAGTAAGAAAGTGTGTTCCTTGGCATGAGAAACTTGTTTCTTGTCCTAGTTTCACAGCCATCTGTATTGTGTATTTTACAATTGTGTATGTGGTGTGAGACACGGGCACATGTTTCATTTTTGGGTGTTTAATGTCTCCTCATCTGAAATTTTCTTTTGATGCCAATGTCTCCTTTCAGGGCAGGCGTGTGTTCCGAATTTAATACGTCACACGTCTTAAATATTAAATAAATATTTAAATGTCTGCATGTTTCAAAATTTAGGCCCATTAACTTAATTTTTTTATTACTGAAATCAACTTCTTTACATCTTATTAATGGTTATTTGATGTTATTCTGTAAATTTATTTACTGTGGATATTTTAGTACATTTACCTTCTCATTACAGTTAGTCATTCCTTTACACGTTAGTTGCACGAGTAGAGCTAATTCAGGCTGCAGTAATGTGTTTTTCTTTCAGCCAGATGTGCGCACAGCTATGTTGCAGTCTTTCAGCCAAAGTCTTGGTTTTATTTTCTTCCTCTTATGCGGTGCATGTGTCCCTGTGTTTGCAAATTGTGTATGTCCACACATCCTTCTATCATGTGATTTCACATTGCTCTGTGGGATCTGCACTCGTGATATCTTTTTCGTCCAGTCAACTCACATGATATTCACTGTTCTTATCCCTTTCGTATGGTGTTTGCTACCTACTGAGATGCCCTTGCCATCTTATGGCAATGTTTTAGACTGTTCTGTTGATTTCCTCTCCCCTCCCCTTCTCATAACTGCCTTGCTATGTTCCGGCACTTGCCCGCTACATCACATGCAGTCATGATGTATTTTTGCTGTGCGTGTCGATGGATTGTGTTCTTCAGATCATAAGCCAATTATGGCTTTATTTATTTTCACTTTACCAACGTAGTTTTAGTACTGTAATGATTTGTTACTTTCTCAACCATAACTTTTTTTTATCTCAAGATAGGATGTAAGCTGCTTTCCCTCAAGGTTAGAACTCTTCTTTGTTTTCTTTTGTCCCCTACAATTTAACGTTTTAAACATATTTCCTAATTCCTTGTGCTCACTGTGTATCACTGATGGTCCTTGTTCATGGGTGCTATCTACATTTTCCGCATATTTCATGTTACCGATGAGGCTGATGTAGTATCAACTACTCTGGGTTGTATACCACAGCTGCCTCAGCATTCTCCTGGGTTTGGACTAGTTTCCATCTCCCTGCCTTTGGTTGGAATGCTTGTGTGATGTTGGTTTTTTCTGCCCTAATGAATCAATCTCCTGACTGCAATATTTTGTCCCAATTGTCAACAAAGTCAGTTATACAGTTTAAATTTTCTTTTCATGAAGAAGTTACAGTAACTAATATTTTTGTATTGAAATTTTGCGCATTGAAGAGACACGTCATGATCCTGACAGATAATTTTGTTTTATAAAAAATACAATATTTATTTTTTATGTGGCATTGGAATTTGAAAATAATATAGTTTTGTTAATAACTAAAATTTTTGTGAAGTAACTTCAACAATAAAATGATGTGTGAGGTACCACTTTTGTTAATTTTATCATTAGCACATGACTTAAATATATCCATTAATTTCTGTATACATGACTATTAACTAATTACTATAATGTTATACTGTCTTGTTTGTTTCAACTTGAAAAGAAAACATTCAAATAAAAATAATAAATAAATTAATTAGTTAACAGACCACAAATAAACGTCTTATTATTTATCAATTTTGTTCTTGCCCTTTGAACTATTTTAATGTATCATCGTAAGGTTTACTTCTATTTTAAACCAACTTACAATTTTATTTTAATTTCATTTGCGCGGTGTGCTTAAGGCACTTGCCTACTTGACGTGTGTGTGTGTGTGTGTGTGAGTGATGCACGACACCAAGAGCGATGTTGACCAGCTCATTTGGTGCGGTATTGCCTCTACCGCAAGACACTGAAACGGTGTGCAGTGATATCGTAGAACACTCGCCTGTCTGACACTTTCAATGGTGACCCAGTCTTTTTATTTGTGAAAAGTTTTAAGAAAAGTCTATTGCATGCTCCTAGAGTAGTTTCACACGAATCCCATGAGTAGTTTTTTTTTAGATATAACAGATTGAAAAAGATGTTTTTAGCCATTTTGAGGGGCTTCGAAATGATTTTTCTAATTGTCATGATGCCTTGAAACAACTCTTCAGTCATCATTTAGAGTGTATTTTCTTTTTGCACATAGACACACTGGGCATATGTGGAATAGTTTATTAAAAAAAAAAAACGTATTTACGAAAACGCTGCAACACATTTTAAGTACTTGGTAGGTAAGGCCCTTAAGGCCTAATTTTCCGCAAGTGTTTATTTTGTTTATTATCACTTTCAATTTGTATGTTTTGCTGTCCTGTTCATTTATTTTACCACTTTGTTGCTGTAATGCGTGGCTTATTTGAGCACGAATTTTGGTGATTCTAAATATGTGGGTATATTTTATTGCTTCCATTTGCATTAATATTTTCTCCATTGAAGCACACCAGCACAATACACACACACACACACACATATATATGTGTGTGTGTGTGCATGTGTGCATGTATATATTTTTTTAACATATATAAAGTTAGAATGAGAGACAGACAGGCACAAACAAGAAATAGAGATATATAGAGATTGAAACAGACACATAACAAAACCGTTAAAACAAAATTTAAAAAATATTTATATATACCATAGCCAAAATTCAGGTATGAGAAGAAAATACATGCCAAGCAATGGAGTTCTTTATGAGTTTACTTACAAATATTTTTGCAGCCTAATTACAAAACTTTATTTCCTACAGAAAGTTACATTGATATGTTACACAACTGAAACTAAATTTAGTATGCTTCTGTCTCACAAATAAAAAAATACATTTTCAACTCAGTTCTGTTGTAACTAAACAATAATTTACTAACCATATATCACACCAGTTTATTTACAACCAAAGTTAGGTAGATAGGCAGATAGATAGATAATGATTCAAGTTTATGACCTTGAACTTCTTGCTGCTTCCTCTAGTGCTCTTACTTTCATTTCACGTTCCCGCTGTTGCCTGAAACGAAATAAAAAATCTGACAACAATGTACAGAAACAGTAGCAATAGTTATAATTTAAAACTTAGTACAAATATATTTATAGACCAGCTTCAAAGTTTGAGAGGATAAATAGAAATGTATGTAGGAGAATTATTTGTTACACGAAAACCAGAAACACAAAAAAAAAAAACTGATTCTATAGTTAAGGATCCAACGACCACTAGCGATTTTATTAAAATATTTTCAAGAACCATGAAAAAATTAAAAAAAAAAAATAAAATAAAATAAAATAAAAAAGAAATAAAAAATTAATTAATGGTAATTTAAAACACCACTTTCGTCCAACACACAGGAATACCACATTAGAGGTTCTGCTCTTACCATCCACTGGTAAAAATCACATTAAAAAAAGGCCTCAAGCATGGGACTGCTGAGTACTGCAGTGTACTTAGTGAGTAAGGTCACCTATGTGACACATTGAAATGAGAGTGAAATGTTAAGCTCTCTTTGCATTGCTGGCAGTTGCAGGCAGCTGCACGTGGTTGCTAACCAAGCACCACCACAATGATGTCATCCCACCTGCATTTCATCCACATTCCAACTGCTACCACCAACACACTGGCTGTTCGGTTGACACTCAACCAAATGTTTATGAGGAGAGAGAGAAGGTGAGATGTTTTATCCCAGATAACTTATCACTGTTTACGGTAATTACTTGGAAAAAATATGGGCACGTTTTGGAGATGATAAAGGCAGAAAATCTTATCTTGGGATAACAATACAGCTTTGATGCAGACAGATGCTCGGTAACAGCTACAGTTTCTTTCAGTATGTCCCATCAAGGTAAAATATTTGACACACGATATAATGTGTGAGCTATACTGATTACCAAATATATTTATCAGCAATTTTAGTGAACTAAAATTTTATTTACATTTATAACATATTGTTTTGTATTTTGATTTAATAACCACACACATTTTTACTAGTTGGTCCCGTGAAAAACATCTAAAACTAGTTTTACTTTATGTGTGTATACAGAAAACCCCGTTTAAAACATTTTTCAAGGGACCAACTAGTAAAAGTGTCTTTCGCAGAAAAACTTGAACAAGATAAGGAAAAAAATAAGCCTCTTCTTCAGTATTATTATAATATTATATTAAAAACCCTAAAAGTAATAATAAAATCACATTGTGATGGAACGCCAACTGTTTTTTTTTTACATAAATTTTGAAATATTTGATCACAAAAAACATCTTATGAAGTACACATGAAAGAAAATTCACGAAAAAATACAAATTTTGTGGTAGAGCTACTGTATTTAACCAAGCCCATTTATTTAAGTAGCATGATAATTGGAATGATAGAAACAGTAAATCTTTAATAAAGTCATTAAAAACTTTTGAGCCTTTGATTTCTCATGCATCTATACAGTAACCTCAGCATTAACTTTACTACGGGCATAATAAAAACATCCATTATTATAGGTTGTAGTTGTTGTGTTGTACTACTGACAATCACTGTTCCATAGAATTAAACAGTTTCTACGTGATTTTAAGCTATTTATTGATAGATTTTAAGGTACTACTTATTCATAGAAACTGTCTTACTCGGGTCTTAACTTACTGTTTTTTCAGGTCTTATATGAAAATCTTGTAGGCTATAAACACGCACTTACTGTAAACAAACAAAACATGGGCACGAAGATAGATAAGTTTACTAACCATCCTACCATTAACTAACTGATTCTTGTGCAGACTGCAAGGATTCTGTAGTGGGTAAACAGAATCACAGTTACATGTGGCTTTTAGCATTTATAACATGCATAAAGTGTACAAAGTACATCTTACAAATCACGCAAAAGAGTTTTTTAACAAATAATTTATACAAAAATACATATATTAAAGACTGCATTATGAATGAATATTAGAATGTAATACTTGGGAAATACAAAAACTAAGCAACATTTTAAAAAGGATTTTCTAGCATGGCAGAACCGAACCATTTCAATTTCTTATGCAGGAAAACTTATTATGTGGAATGTCATAAACAAGTTTCACTATATATTTAATGATAAACACCTATGTACCACGCATACCTTATTTGATAAGAAAATTAATTTTTTTTAGTGAAATCTGATGACACTGCCCAGATAATAATTGTGCACTTCCACACATCTGAAAACAGGTAATAGTTTAAACAAAAAGGCATCTTAAATGAGTCCAAAAAGGTTTCACTTATGCCACTTTACTTTTACCCATTACCATGTTACAGTTGTTCTTCCCCCGAGATAGATTAGCATGGTAAGAGAAATAAGTATAGCAAATTGGCAGCCCTGAAGGTGGTAGGCTGGAATGTAAATGGTGTTGTGTAAGTACGTAGTTGAATAAAATGTTAAATGGATATAATATTAGTAAGGTACCAGTATTAGATTATGGCTGTGATTTGCAATGCCTCATCATGAGTACCATGAAGTTTTCAGTTGGATTTTGACACTTCACTCAAAATCTCTTAGTTGTAAAAAGCAAAGTTTCCTTCCACTATTCTACTTTGTACAATTACTAGTTATAATTTGACATTTCTTGCATAAAAAAAGCTGTGAAAACATGCTGATGTTCAGGATTGCTAGTTGATACATACAGTGTGACTACCAGGTGCACTTTAAAATGAAAATACACCCATAACCCATATTGTAATATACATACCAACTCACTCGCATGCTATTTACAATATTTCTTGGTTGTCATGCTCTTTTCATGGTGAACTTTTTTACTGTCTTTCAAATAATTATTTTTTTTAAATTAACTGATATAATTTAGTAAGGATATGAACTAAAAAGAAAGCATACTAAAATGGCTGCTAATTATTTTATGAGCACAGCCGAGTTAGAAAATAACTTTAATTTTTTTAGGCACACAGAGGCGTTTTGTTCCTATTCTAAATAAGCACTTTGACTATCACTCTACAGTTACATTTACTTTAGACAGGTTTGGCATTTGTCACTGCCTAGGAAAAGTCAGGTGAAGTCGTGGCAACACCTGTGATAGGTGGAATCAGAGCAAAAGGAAAGCTTAGCTTTTCACTGCTGGGCAGATGTCCCATTGGCAACGTCATTTCTGGCAGCAAAATGTTTTTATAGAAATTTCAGTGCTACTTGATGTGGTAAACTACATGCTCAGCTAACAATTTTTCAACTTTACACATGCATTTACAGATTATACACTGCATCAAGCAAGACATGCACTATAAAAATGTGTGACGTGCACTGACACATAGCCATACTTTGTTTCTTATAATATGGTAATTTTAATTTTTTTGTCTCCCTTAATTATATTTTTTGTTTGTAACAGTTTAATTATGCCAAGCTAGTCAAATGTAAGGACGTATACAGTGGGATCCAACATTTTAATTGGGGATGCTGGAAGAGAAATTAACATTATAATTTTATTAAAAATACAAATTTAACTGTTAAGGCAAGACAAAAGTAGCAAATTTTACGGGTCAATTTTATCTGATTTACATCGTGTTTGGACTCATTTCAAAGAGAATTTAATTTTGAACAACTTTTCTAAGTAACTTTATCTCGTATTTTTCTTCAATTCGTGTTTGGAAATTTCAAGTAGGGTCTGTCTGAGCTTGCCTCCTCTGGAATGGGATTTATCTGGCAGGCAGGTCAGAGTTCAGATGCTTGGAGGCAGGTACAGAGACGTGCCAATATGCAGCTTGGTCAGCAGCCCATTAGGTTTTCGTCGTGGGTGGTGGTGCCATGCGCAGCAGAACTATGAAAAGGTGGTGATCCACGACAGTTTGATGACGCAGAATATCCCCCATTAATAAAATAAAGAATATTTAGCTGTGATTGTGGAATAAAATGTTTTGCAAAATTTCCAGTAACTGTGTTACGTAATATTTGTTTTAATAAATGTCAATAGACCATTGTTTTTAACAAGTTGGGTCCTGATGTATCACTCTGCCGCTCGGCCGAGTAAGTACGAGTGTTCGCCAGGAAAGTCAGTCGTGATCCATCGGAGCTAGTGAGCGGTCATGAAGAGATGATCGGTTAAGTCATAGTTAGTTGGAGCTTGCAAACAGTCGTCATATGTCGAAGCTTGTAGACGGTCGCCGGGAGATGGCTGGCTAAGTTGCGATTAGTTGGGGCGTCATGGTGGGAGTAACTGGACATGTTAGGCGCTGGAGGGGGACTGTGAAGCCCAGAGGGCGTATTCACCACCAAAAGGGAAAATAGTTTTCGTTGAACACATTTTCTTGTTGTTTTATATGTAACATGTTGTAGGTGCTTGTAACAGCACAATTCAGAACAAAGGTAGATAAGACACCGGGCTAGGTTTGTCAGCTGAGTGCAAACGGTAAGCAGAATTTAGGAAAATCCTATTGATGTAATCCGGGGCGAGCACTTGCCACGTTCACCACCAGGGAATTCTGGCATTGTATCAGAACATACAGCTCCTGGTGTAACTTGTAAACTTCTGCCAATGAGAAGTTAATGAATGATAAAGGCGGATTTTTTTTATTTTATTTATTTATCCTTTGCGAATTAACACCTCTGCTATCCGGGCATCACAGTCATCATCACAACTTCTACAACAACACCAAATAAAAGTTCTGTGGTAAGGAGTCTGCAGCAGTTCCCGACTTTCTTCGTTTAGTCATTCTTTGCAGTTCCCGACTTTCTTCGTTTAGTCATTCTTTGCAGTTCTCCTACATCAATTATTTAATAACAAACGGCAGATTTTTGTCGCACCCACAACTACAGCAAACCCCTTACATCTGGCGCTGAGGAACAGGGACCTGAGTGAACACAAGTAACTCGGGAGGGGGGGGGGGAGTCCTAGGACCCGCTACAGCAACAACAACAACCAGGGACAGTGCCAGGACAACGGCAGGAACAGTCGCCGGTGGTACCCTAAAGGGGTGCGGAAAAGGAAAACTAACCCCAGCTGAATAGAAGATCTTTAAGGTAGGCCTACAGTAAATGAAGAGAGAAGGCAACAGACAGCAACAGGTTATTGTTTGCTTACCAGTGTGGGTAGGCCGAACAAATTTATGCATTGTATCAGTAATTTTTTTAATGTGTTAAAAGTACAGAAAAAAATTAGGAATGTAAATGTTGTTTAAGTGGATAAACGTAGGTTGAACAAGTCAATAACACATCTTGTTTAGGTTATGAAATCATTTATAAACAAAAAATAGCATGGCTGCTACAGAAAAAAAGTTTAGTAGACTCAATAAAAGCAATGTTAGAGGCACAAACTAGAGCACTAATAGAAACACTGACTAAGACACTAGTAGGAGAAGCAAAAGAACTGACAAGAGAAATTAAGAGGGAATTCGAGGAGGTAAAGGAAGAGCTGATTAAGGAAATTAAGAGTTCTGCGCAAGTGTGTAATATAGGACAAACAAAATCTATTAAAAACATTGAAGTTGTAGAAGTGTTAGACCTAGAGGTACAGAAGGTGACTGAGGCGCAAGAGGGTGAATTTTGTAGTATATTAATAAGATCTAACGTAAATAGTAACTGGAGGTTCAGACGGCAGGTAGAGAAAATTAACAGAGCATTTTTAGGGCCAGATACAAATTGTAACAAAGTGTTGATGATAAGAAGGGTAGAACAGTGGGGGAACCAGGAATGGCACCTAGGTACAGTAAAGTTTACAGGTCAGGAGGGACTGGGGGGTGAAGTTTGTGCTGTGAAGCTGAAAGTGCAGAGAAGTGCTGAGAGATGTGGGGTACAGGAGTGGACAAGGGGGAAAGTAAAAATAAATATTTACTGTAAAACTAATACCCTGTGTTGTGCTCAAAGGAGCAAGAGGCGAGTGTCAGTGTGAGGGACCTGTTCGAAAGGTAAAAGGAGACGTGTGTATTCTTATAACTATAATGAAAAATTTAAAATTTAATAATTGGGCATGGCACTACTATGTTTTTGACAGTATGGTTATGATGTGTAATTAAGTACCTTCAGTACATTAATAATACTGAGTTTGAATGTTGTTTCAGATCATCCTCTTGGCATTAAGCATTATAGCAATGTATTTCAGGATATTAAGTTACCTTTCAATAAACCAAACCTCTCATGTTTGTGAAGAGTTCAAAATTAAGATTACTGTAGATGAAACAGAGAAACAAAGCTTTGCTGTTTTGTTTCATAGCCCAGCAGTGATACTTCTGTTAGTTCAAATTAAGAAATTTGTGTAAAACTAAGAAAACAAAAATGTGATGCATCCTAGTGTTAAAGTGGCCTAAAGACAACAGTTTCCAAGGGAGGTTATGTACTGTTCTTTACACAGAACAACGTGGCACAACTGTAACATGTTTGACTCGCATTTAATGGGACCCGGGTTCAATCCCTGGCTCCAGCCATTCTGATTTCAGTTTTCCACGGTTCTCCAAAATAACTCCAGGAAAATTCTGAGATGGTTCCCTAACAAAGGCCATGACCACCTCTTCTCACAGCTCCTGTCTTTGTATCACATTGAGTCACCATCTCTAATGACCTCGCTGTTGACGAAACGCAACTTTTTAGAATGTTGTTGAAGTTGGCTATTCTGTACTAAACTATTTTGTGTAAATTTTTAAAAGTATGCATGCCATGATATATGCAATTTAGATAATACAAGTGTTGGGAAGTAAATTAAGTATTAGTGACATTTCATGTATTGAAGTTGCAGGCCCTATTTCATGCTACTTCTTGTCAGAGGAACCAAAACACTGTTCTAGTAGTATGTATGTTCACGATGGTGAGTAGTGGTTGGCGCTAGTCCGAAGGGAAGCAAACTAATTAATTTACGAACAAAGCAGTCTTTTAATTATTACCGTCCAACATGGGTTATTAGCCCAGGACGCCGGGAGCCGTACCGTATGTAATAAGATAAATGTTACAAATGCACGTGCGCAAATATTTTGAAACGAAACTTTTGCTTCACCGCATCTGAGCAGCATGGTGGCAAGTACATTGAACTTTGTCGAGTAACACAAAGGGCGAGAAAATTACTGTTCCTGGAAATTCCAAGTGAAAGCTCTGTTGCAATTGGACGATCAATGGGACGTCGTAGAATGTGGTATCAAAGATGAAAGCGATAAGCGTAAGGACGGGAAAGCCCTCGTGAAGATTTCACTGCTTGTGGAAAAGGACATTATTCACCATACTGAAAAATGCAGCACATCAAACGAAGCTTGGACAACGATTCAAACCTTGTTCGAAGATTCGGGGCTAACACGCAGGGTAGGATTACTCAGACAACTAATCCTCACCTGTCTAGATAACTGCCATTCTATAGAAGGATATGTTAATGAAATCATATCCACATCGCAATGCCTTCGTGATATAAAGTTTGACATCACAGATGAATGGGGCGGGATTTTGTTGTTGGCAGGCCTGCCAGAGGAGTACAAACCGATGATAATGGCATTGGAGAATTCCGGTACTCCAATCACAGCAGATGCCATTAAAGTAAAATTATTGCAAGACATGAAGAGAGTGAAAAACAAGGCAACAGACTCGGCACTGTAACAGTGGTCGACGAGGCGAAGCCCCCCCCCAAGCAGCAGCAGTAGGAATTACTCGAAGGTAAACAAACCCGAACGGCGACGACCCCAATCATTCAGATGTTTTAACTGCAATAAGATGGGGCATTTTTCTGCTGAGTGTAGAAGTAAAACCAAGACCAGCTGCGACAGGATACATCAGACGGAAGAAGAGGAGAGAAATGCATTTCTAGCATGTTTGTTCTCTAACTCATCAGGCGAGAGTGAAGATTGGTATCTGGATTCGTGTGCTTCAATGCATCTCACTAAGTATGAGCATTCAGAGGGTTACAGTGAAAGTGAGCTAGATATCTTCACTGCCAATGGCGAGACTGTCAAAACAAAGTCAGTGAGCAATGTAAATATAAGTGTTTCAGTGGCTGGGAGAAACAGTGTTGTTGAAGTTAGGGACGTGTTCTATGCACCAAAAATCACTACCAATATTTTATCAGTTAGTAAAATAGTGCAAAAGGGGAACATGGTTATTTTTAATAGTAATGGTGGCAAAATATATAACAGTAAGAATAAGCTAATAGAAACAGCAACCAAGTGTGGAGGTGCTTACAAACTTGATATGTCAGCTAGTCACCAGGTATTTGCCATTATCTTAGATGATTTATGGCACAGGCGACTAGGTCACTTAAATGGGAAAGATATGGCATCACTAAAATCCACGGCCATTGGAGTCGAAAACATTGGCCACAGTGTGGATCCCTGCAAAGTCTATGCTTTAGGAGAACATACCAGACAGCCATTCAAGGACAGTGAATTTCAGGCTAAGGAACCACTGGAGTTGGTCCACACAGACGTGTTTGGACCAATGGAAACCACATCACTGGGAGGCAACAGATTCTTCCTGATCCTAGTGGATGACTATTCGAGATACACCCATGTGTACATTTTGAAATCAAAGGACCAAGTCCCTGATTTGGTCAAGCAATATTGTGTTTTGGTGGAAAATCAACTCAACAGAAAGGTAAAGACATTGCGGTCAGAGAACGGAACTGAATATGTCAACTGGAAAATGTCACAGTTCTTAAATAAGAAAGGTATCGGGCACCAAAAGACCGTCATCTACTCACCTCAGCAGAATGGGGTGGGGGAACGATCAGTAAGGATGATAGTCGACAAGGCTGGATGCCTGCTGCAAGACGCCAATCTACCTAAGACTTATTGGGGCAGAACCAGTCACCGCGGCAGTCTACTTGAACAACAGGAGTCCCACCAGAGCTCTTCAAGGCCAAACACCATATGAGGCTTGGCATTCAAGGAAGCTGAATTTAAGACACCTGAAGCTGTTCGGCTGTAATGCCATGGTACAAGTACCTAAAGCAGAAAAAAAAAAAATAAAATGGGATCCCCGTTCTGAGAAGATGATTTTCATGGGTTACAGTAAATCCAAGCACCAAAGCAGTGACAATTAGTCGTGATGTTATTTTTCTGGAGGACAGATGGTTGGCTGAGAGCACCCCCTCCAATGTGTACCAACCAGAAGAAAGTAACATACAAGAATGTTTTGAGGTGAATGATGTTCGTGAGGACCAAGTAGTGAACAGTAATTATGTCCAAGAAGAGAATTTATCTGACAGTGTAGCGGAACCCTTCTTTGGCTTCCCAAACGAGGAACGTGCTGACGAGGAACCTCAACTACGACGGTCAACACGTTCCCGAAAGACTAACTGTGACTCAGATTTTGTATCATATTTTGTGTCAGATAAAGTTGAGCCTTTGACCGTAAAGAAGCACTGGAAAGTGAGCTATGCCACACGCTGAGAGTTTTTGCTGTAAGGCATCTTGTGTGAGTCGTGGCGGGTTGAGACCTGTTCTCAAGTGTGTTCTGTGATATTGTTAGCTGCAAGGAGTAATGGGATGAGGGTGTTCCAGGACTTCAAGAGGACCATCGGTGTGTTCCAAGCTAGGAAATTGGGTCTACCGTTTGTGTGGTTAGGGAGATATTTGTCAAAAAGGGTAATGTAAATGGTTTCCGCCTGATTACTGATATGACTGCGGTTTATCGCAAAATTCACCTTGACCCGTTTCCCACACCTATGGTTGATTCCTCTCTTCAATATTTCCTTAAGGCGACTGTGTGTTCAATTATTGACCTTAATTTCAGTTTCCACCAATTTCTGCTGCATCCTGACAATCGTAAGTATACTGTGTTTCGTACTCAATGGGCTCAATATGAATTTAACAATATCAAATAGTTTCTGCTGGATTTAAATTCATCACATTATATTTTAGGACAGTATTAAACTTTATAACGTAGCCCTCCATCACTACTTAGCCTTTAATAATCCCACAGTAAATAGCTGGCAAGTTCCGCGTGGTAAAACGTTGCTAGCGAGGCGCGCGAAGCGTGAGTAATGTTACAACGCTACAGTACTTTAAGTCAGACAAAATATGATCCAGAATACTTGACAAGGCTTGGGTACCAAAACATGCGTCCATAGGGATACAACGCAGCAGGCCGACCTCTCACTTCTTTATCTTTCTTCCCTCTTCGTCCTGCGAGCCAGGCACGCACGTGTGTCGTAAACAAACATTTCAGCATGGTGCTTCTAAATTACGGTAACTACGGGTTACAATGACACATAAACGGAAAATTATTTTGTTCTGGTATGTGCAATGAACTCAGGGCTGCAAAACAAATTGTTCCGGATATTAAAGAAAAATTAAAAATCATTGCTTCGCATTGCGATGTAGAAAAATTGGTGAGAGGGTTTTACGCCCCTTTAACAACGATGTTTTCAAGAGCCGATGTAGGTGGTGAAAGAAAAACACAACATCCATGTCCAAGCCGGACACGATGAGTCACGCTCGCTGGTTGATGATGCTCTGTTGATAAAGTGATGGCGTCTGGAGAGTTGTAACGTTTTAAGCGTGAATCAAATTTGTTTATAAACTACTTCACGGGAAATAATAGCATTCATGTAAAATGTAAACGTCTTAAGCTGGATAATTTTAAAAGATTTTCATTGAGCGATGCACATGAATGGATTAACAAGATTTTGTTGTCTTAATTTGTCCATGTTTACTATACACCGACAAAATCTGTTTCTTTATTTTAGAAGAAATGTTCATGTTAAGAACAAGTGTAAAAAAAAAAAAGTACATTTGTTATATTCTACACCAAAAAAAATTAGAAGGTATTTTTTTAAAACCCCTTATAATGGCTGCATCCCATTTTTTGGGCCTAAAATTTGGTCAAAAATATGCGGCGATTACGAGAGTAAATATGATAACTCTGTTGAACATTATTAAAATTTTATTGCTTTATAATATGACAATTTGTGTAAGAATAAAGATGTAAATTATGTGTTCTATGATGCAATTTACACACATAAAATTAAATTTTAAAATTCGTAGTGTTAAAATGTGTTCACATAATGTACAGTGATTGAGAAGGATTAATTACAGTACCATTTTTATTCATGTATACAAGGAAAATTATTTTTGTACCTTTGTGACTTTGTAGGAGGGTAGGGCCTAGAGTAACTATCAGGCTAGCAGCTGGCTGCTGCCTCTACGCTGTGACATACGGACATAAGTTATTTTTCAATGTAAACATCTTGTGTGAGATGCGTGTGGTCACGTGTGGTGTTTGTATTGCATGAGACTGTACCGGTTGACCTTGACTACTTCCGCTCGCAACCTCCCTAGCTTATCTCCAACAATCATTTCTTATCTCTGTCACACGTGCACGCACATTGGCTGTCTCCAGCCAGACAAAAACTTTTATGTGATAGAAGAGTGCCTTGGTGCCAGCTTCTAGCACAGGGATAAAAAAAGAATCAGTCAGAAGTAGCAGCATAAAAAATAAATAAAGATGTGACTGCCAACATGGTTTGACATTCTTTTATAGTCCTCCATGTTACGTTAATTTTCCCACTGCATGGCAGCCGTCCCGTAACTTGATATGATAGTTTCATACAAAAAAAGTATTTATTGCAGTCTTTTTTGCTTGTAGAAGTGATAGCGTACTAATTTCTTCGCGTTTTTTGTGATTAATGACTGATTACCCCAGCTCCCCGGACATCCCTCGCTAACACGGACAAATCGTAACTCGGACAGCTTCTTCCTCCTTTTAGTCCGAGGTATCGAGGGTTCACTGTATATATAATATGTATAATACATATGTATATACATATATATACATATATATAGAGGGTGGAATGTAAATCGTGGAAAAGCTCACGGTTACAGGTAGCCAGACCTAAATCAAGAATAATGAGTATAGTAACCACACCTCTATTGTCAATAGTATGGATGTAATACCATTATGCAAGTTGTGGTAATGAACATGTTAAGTCACGATATTTCAACAAACACTATAAATGTAACCCTGACCTTCCAAATTCAGTTCGGATGCATAACGACACGTATACAGGGAACGAAGTGTGAACACCATCCCATCCCATGCAATGGAAACATGGGGTTGCCTCTGTTATTATGCACGTATTTATGTACATTTACGCATGTAGCAATCCATCCTAGTGAATAAAGAACCGGAGTGACATAAGTAACAAGAATGGTGCACTTGCCCGAACACGCTCAGACAAACTGTTTGTGAGATACAAGCACTCAAAAGTCAGAGCATTGTGGTAATGCCAACAGGTAGGCAACCTGTGTAGCACATACATGAAAACATGCTTCTGAGGAACACTAGTGATGTACACTTTTATTACCGTGAGGTATGCAACACACATGACAACAAGTAAGGGGGAAGGGTCGTTATTGTATGCAGGGGCGCACACAGGATGTCTTTAATGGTATGTGTAATGCAGCAAAACTAAAATAATAATAATAATTTCTTTTTTAAATTGGTTGGAAACACAGGCGCTACAATGTGTATGTACCAACACATAACACGACAGTGATTACATCCTTGTATTTACACTATACGAAACCTTCTTAATGACACCTTGTAAGTTTCTTAGTAGCATGATTTTAAATTGTCCTCTATCTATCCCAACACAGATACGTACATGACACATAATAGCGGCCGGCTCCACGCACAAGTGATCGTTGATTACATGTTTACTGCAACATACAGTCTGGCAATGCATTACTTGAAGCTTTCCATAGTTACACGGTGCACTAGTTCCTTAAAGAATCCTCACAAGGAGTAGTCAAAGGTACAAAGATCCGGTGACCTCGGTGGCCAGGATACATGTCCACCCCTTCTTATCTACCGCCATGGACAGATACGATAAAATTACTGATGAGCTACTGCACTGCAATGTGCCGGTGTCCAATCATGTTGGTACTACATAACATGTCTCAGCGCTAGCATAACATCCTTTAAGGCGGCCAGCTGGATGGTGCTCGAACTGCATGCAGCTTGTTCGGAGTTACGTTTTTTTCCCTGAGACCAGTAACTGTGCGTTCCCAATGATTAACTACAAAAAGAAAACACACTTCAGGCTTCTTGAGTATGTGACTTTTAATAAACCACGCACATTGGAAGCAATATTTTAAGGCCCTTAAAATTGGCTAACATCGGTTTTGTCACATGGTTGTTTCTCAAGATACGCTTAGCGGATTTATTTTTAATTGAGGTCTACAAGTACGTTGGGCTTTGCTACAGTGACGCATTCAATAAAATTATCGGGTCACTGCTTAAAGTAACATATTAAAAATATTACAGCGAAAGCACTGCGCGCACATTTACAACTTTGGCAGTACAGGCGATATCACAATACCTGTGCCAGCCGATGTTGCTTGTAAGCACCTCATCGCTTTTCACCTCACACACACAAACACACCCTTCACCAGGCAGCCGCCTTAAAAGCTCCTGCAGTACTCCACGGAGAGAACCTCCTGTGAGACTGTCAGGGAAGACAACCGGATTCCCAGGATATCACACAAGATGTTTATGTCCCATCAGACCTGACAACCCCTGGCACAAATGACATTAGGATTGCCGCGATGTCAATGGTGGTGGTGTGCAAATTAAGTACACTTTCTTGGGTGAAATTAGCTTCATCAGTCCACAGCATGTGACACACAACCTCCGAGTTTTGTTGACGTGCCGTCAGCATCCAATGATAGTATTGTAGGCGGTAAAGTCGATTTCCTTCAATTATGTGCTGTACGGGACTGTATTGATATTTATTACTGCACATCGCCATGAAAGATGGTCTATTCAAACTAATGGCTCACACCAACGCGATGTGCGAGCTTAAGATGGGATCTATTGGAAAATTATGCAGTAGTGCCTTGGCAGCAAATATTCAGTTAAATGCTACACGTGTTGCCTACCTGTTGGCATTTCTACAACGCTCTGACTTTTGAGTGCCTGTATCTTAGAAACGGTTTGTCTGAGCATGTTCGTACAAGTGCACTGTTTAGTTCCTTATGTCATTCTGCTTCTTCATTAACTAGAATGGGCTGCTACAGGAGTACAAGCACAGAAATACATGCATAATAACATAGGCAACCCCATGTTTCCAACACATGGGTTGGGATGGTGTTAACACTTAATTCCGGGATGGTGTTAACACTTAATTCCTTGCATATGTGTCATCATGCATCTGAGTCGAATCGGGAAGGTCAGCGTTTCATTAGTTGCGGTTGTTGAATTCTTGTCACTTAACATATTCATTAACACAACATTCATGATGGCATTACGCCCGAACTATTGATGATAGAGGCGCGGTTCCTATACTCATTATTGATTTAGGTGTGGCTACCTGTGCACATGAGATATTCCGTGATTTACTTTCCATCCTGTATATATGTATACATATGTGTGTGTGTCTATATGTATAGACACACACATGTATACACACATATACACATTTATACACATATATACACATATATATGTACAGACATACACAGACATATATATTTATATATACATATTGCATGTACACATACATGTGTTTTATTTTGTGTTTATCTATGTTATAAAGTATGTGTACATGCAAATATTTTATAAATAATTTATAATTATATAAAACAAATTTTCAAAATTGTATGTATTCTTTACTTATAATAGAAAATTCAACTTACCTTATTGTAATGGTATGTATTTAGTATACATAATATAAAATATAATTTACATGACATTGTATATACATTGTAGCTGATAGTAAGTTTGTATCACATCTGGGTTTAAAAAAATTACAACAATATTGTAGTTCCAAAACTTTATCTAAGTATAACTTTTCGTATGCACTTCTCACATAATTAATTTTTATACTATACCTTTATGCTTTATTAACAAAATGCTTTAATCTGATATTAAAAATGTTACTAAACAAGAAAGTTATGAATTTTTAAGCAACGTACAGCAGATTTAGTTCATTTCTATAAAACATTGATGGTATCCAGGGTCAGACACGTGTCAGAAATAATGAAAGAAAATGGGTTAAACAATTATATGTAAGAAATATGTAAACATTTTACACATTTCAATTAACAGATTAAAGTAAAGAGATTAACTTTATTATAACATTTAAGGTTCTCCTCTGTCAGCTGCGAAAAGTATGTTGTAGAGGTTCCACAATATCACTATTTCACAGAAACTATTCAAAGTGTGATTCTGACTATTATATATAATAGAGTTCAAGGTGTTGTGCAGGAATGTAAATTGTCTGTATCTTTCCCAGATTTCTACATGATTAGAAAATTAATGATAAAATGGTGGTGAAATAAGCCTTTTTCCAGGCAGTGCTAATCTTTTACAGTTTTTGTAACTGCAAAATAACTACATTTAAGAATCAAGTATCGATCCTTCATCTTTCGTTTACATTACTGTTTGCACCAGTTCATAACAGAAAATTCTGAGAAAGAAATGTACTGTGGTACCCTCACAGCCGTATGACACAGACAAAGCAGGGAAGCGAACAACCTCCCTCTCAGCAGAGGTTGGCTGTTCGCACACCAAATTGTGTTGCAAGCGACTGCACTCGGGTACCCTTCCCTATATATTTGACTGGCTCCAGATGGTGCACCATATTTTATAGCTGTTTTTCTTGTGATATTGTTACTTATAAACTCCTCTCACAGATCCTAATCTATGCGGTAAAAACAACAAAATAGAACTGTTACACTAGGAAAAAAAAGTATATCTACAAACAAATTTTGGTAGTTTTACATTTTTTGTACATGTAGCTATGATAAATAGTATCAGTAGGTGTAAGTTAATACATTTGCTACTTGTAACACTACGTAATTAAAAAACACAAATATGTAGAAAAATTCACATTACTAGAAGATTATTTTTACAGCGTACTTTCAAAAAAAGGAAGTTTTATAATATAATGCCAAAAATAACTATGACAAGTGATGATGTGTCATGTTATCACACAGTTACTGTAGTAATACATACTCATTATTGTAATATTTCATGACCCACAGTTCAGTTTTACAATAAATAAATATGTGTAAAATTATTTACATCAAGTAAAAATGTTTTGTCAACGAATTAATTAATAATAAGCCCTTATTATCTTTGATGCACACATAGGCCTAAAATAACTATTTTTAAAAAGTTTATAATACCTCACAAATTGTAAATTTACTTTTTTATTCTAACATGTACGTCAGTGGAGTCCCAAAATTTTCCGGTCCCTAATTATCAATTGGTGTAACACACTTAATAAAATCTTCTGTATATTGATGAATGAATTGCAGGCAAAAAAAGTAACATCAATCAGTTGGTTGAAAACTAATTTAGAGCTATTAATGAGAAGGTTCGAAAAAATGCCATAATTTTAAAGGGGCGTAGCTCCTTACGGATCCACTTTAAGTGGTGAGTCGTGAATTAATGTTTTCGTCTTAAATTTTTGTGAGAAATACGTTTAAGGATTATGAAGAAACATGCTGTATATACACACATTAAAGCATAAAATATTTCGCGATGTAAATTAATACAATCTAGTATTTGTAAGGATTTTTTATCAATTCATTTTGTTTTTATAAATTATTATTTTGTAAATGAAACTTGTACTTCCACATTAAACAAGATTTGACGTACTATTTTAATTTACTCATTTCAGGCTTATGTTTTTTAAGAAAGAGTATCCTAGGGAATTAATGTTATGTGCAAGAAACACAAACTATGCTGTTGTGGACTCAAATAAAGTGACCAGTTATTCTCAGCATTAAGTGGTTCTCCAGATGTTACCTAAAGAGTGAGTAATATAAGTGAGATGCAATTATAATATAGTTATAATTATCGCAGCAACTAATCTCACAGCAGAATGGCTGTATGGTTTACCCAGGGTGCAGCATCATCTAATCTCGAGAGGTGGGGAGTGTTGCTAGGTTAATATAGAGCAAATCTCCCTCTTCCCCGATCTGGAATACAGAAAGTTTAATTTTTCTACATGGTTGTCTGTAAGATGTTTTTATTCCAGCCAAACAAAAATTTACATTTACTCATGCAGTTTTATAATATAGGCAATATTTAAAAGTTTTGATAACATTCAGGGTATTGGCATAGAAAAATTAAACATATATTTTTGTAAAGTTTCATTAAATTAAACTTAACTTCTGTAACTTACGTTCTAGTATTGTAATACCGACAATGTAAATTCTACGGTTCTTAGTTCTACTTTATGTTTTATTGAATGAAAGCTTGTCTGATTGTAAACTTTCATGGATAGACATTTCTATGTCTGCTTAGATATTCGTCAACACAGAATGCTAAAGTAGTTAAATACAACAATAGATTAATTATTACATTTTACTCTAAAAAATTGAATTAAAAAAATTATAAAGTGCTCTATTTCTAATGGGAAAAATACATGCATTATATGAAAAAGAAAATAAATATATCTGTTAATACATAACTAACAGACGAGTTAATGTTAGTCAATTAACTTAATTACGAACATTGGCACAGTCCGTGCTCACGCTATGAGACCCTGGCGGGTATGTCTTTTCACCCATAAATATATAAATAACACAACAAGGTCCAATAGTACGTGACGCATATGCAGCCACAGTAACGTCTCAAGTTAGGATGTGTTTGATACTGTGTTACTGTAGCGAACATGAAGTTTACGAAGAAAAATGCATACATGCCAGGGACTCAGAGCTGGCGTGCAGACAGTAAATACCTAGGAAACAATTATGCACTCCTACAGACTTTCAAACTTCGCTCAACCCTGGCCCTGGCAGTTAGCAAGGATGGTCAACAACCCCTGCTCCACCCCTCCCCACATCCCAGTTGCTGCACCTTTATGTGGGCCATCGTAGATGTATGTGATTGTAGTTCTACTGTAAAAGATATGGAGATAAACAGCCCTGATGGTGAACTCAATCTTAGAGTAATTTATGACAAACAATAGGAAGTGTTATAAATTTTGGCTGATTTATACAACAGGTAAGCCATGTGATTTAAATGATTAACTAATACCCTAATGCTATTTATAGCCCACTCTCAAAAAACAAAATAAGCTTATGAGATTCCCTTCCTTTATGCATGTGTTTTAATGTAAGTCTATATTAAACATTATTTCACTTAGTAATTTAAAATTAGAATTAGTAAATATCACTGAATTATTGCCGAATGAATCTATTACAAATATAAATTATCATGCAATTTTAGTAAGTATTTTGAAAAAATATTACAACAGGTTCACGCGGTTTCGCATTAATGTGACTGTAGATTAATCACTTAGTAGCATTGCAGGACAAGGGGTCTTCCTTACTGGTGAATAATTATTTTATGTAATCTTAATTTTATAATACAATATTTAAAATTGTAACTTTTATTTCAGTGGTCTTGGTTTCAAAAAGGAAGAGTAAAGGCGCAGTTTTTTGTTTCCAGTATGTTCTAGATTTCAGATAGGATGTAATGATTGTTATGTCCAGGTGGCCTTGGTAGGAGGCCGTAGCATTGTTGTTATTTTCGTGTTCTGGTTTTTTCCGCGGGAGATTTGGCTCTGCTTGCTTTTATTGCGTAGTTTCTAGTTTTGCCCTAAGAGGGTTCTAGATAATGGAATGAATGACGAGGGTCACGCCACCGAGAACCAGCCAATGAGAACACGGCATGTGGCACCCCTTCGCCTTTCGTTCTGAAACGTTTCGCCTTCGTAATAGTTTGATCGAAGTCATGACGCAAGCCGGATAGGACGCACGTGGGGCTGTGGCCCAAATTTTCTACATGAAGTGAAGTTCGGGAGTGGAAAATTTAACATGTACGGGTAGCACTGTGGGCTTTCTTCTTTAACCTTTCATTTCTGACATATTTTCAATCCTACGAAATTTGTTTCTGCCCTTACATGTAGGCCAGTAGGTGATTAGTAGCCAGTATGGCTACTAATTATTCTTCGCCGCATAAATAATCACAGTGTGCTAAATAATATGTCTTTGTCTTTATATTCTGATGTAGTCGTGCTGCGTTTCTGCTTATAATTTTCTGTGAACCAAATCCACCCTGCTACGACTTGAACAGTGTATTTCGTGCAGACATAAATTGAAATCTAATAAACCAGAAGTCTTGAATTATACTGAAGTACATTATTTCGGGACTAACATTTTTAAATTCGCCAGTGTCTGTAGAAATTCCAAATTTGGTCTACAATGTAACATAACCTACAAAAGCACTGCCAGTAAATTCTGGAGTACTTGACTACAGATCAAGAGACATGTACCAGCTTTTAACCTTGCCTTTTTGGCTGGGTTATTATCGAGCTAGGGCACTGGTCTAGGAGGACTGGTGTGCCACATTACCTGGCCCAAGTGGGGCACAGGTACGTGACAATGAGATGGAAACGTCACAACGTTTTTACTGGAAGTAAGAGGATATGTAACACTTTGTCTTTGCATCCGTTAAAATGGCATTTTATTTTCTGAAGGTGTATAGGTTTTTTATTATGTTACATAGATATCCCAAAAAAATTTTCGAAGTTCAAATGACCTATACAAACAAATATAGGTATTTAAAAGGCCAATAAATATCTGTAAGACGTAATATAGGCTCCAAAATAATTAAACAATTATTATGATTTCTACTACACTTTTTTTGAATAATGTGTTGCAACATTCATTGCAAATAAATACTACTTTTTCAATCTACAAAATGTTGGGGACCACTTTAAAATCTAATATATTTAGGAGAACAGTATGCTTATACAAGTTAAAACAAAGCCAGCTAAAAATAAGTAAATAAATAATTATTGAGTGGGGGCATACAGTATTCAAATGCGAGGGTACCAACTACCAAGACGATGGCATTGGAAGGTGGAGCCTGTAGGCTGTTGTCGTTCCTGAATGGTGACTTGAGGTAAAATCTTAGAATGAAGCATAGACGAAATGAAGGGACGGGAGGAAACCGGAGCTCACTTAGAAAACCCTCAGACAAATTGAGCACTCTAGGCACTCAACCACAGAGGCCTCCATGTAGTACGAGGAAACAACATTGTGAAACCTAAAAAAACACCTCGATAACATAGTACTGCACAGTGATAAACTACAGTAATAATGAATATTATTGGATCCTGTAGTTACCATCGAAAACTGCCATACTATTCACAATGAACTTAGTATTGAAATATGTCCTCCTGCATACCGGCAAACTGTTAGCTGAGGAAAATGAAGAAGCTTATTCATACAAAAGTGTTAGGTATATATCCTGAAATATATTCTTGTGTATAGTTTAAACATTTATTTAGGTTACAGTTTGTAAATATATTCTTAAAATGGGTGGTTTTTATTTTTGGGCCAACCAAGAGAGAAAAATTAAATTTTTTAAACACATTTTCAAATACAAGTCAAAGTAATGTCAATAGTTTGGTAGAGCACAACAGTGATAAAAGTTCAAAGGCAGAAAGATAAAATTTGAGACAAAAATTTTTTTTGGGGGGATGGGGTGTGTGTTTAGTTTCAGATTTATAGTTCAGTATTTGTTTATGCTAAATGACGAGGAATACATCGTACTCCAAAATGCTGATGCTGAAGACATTCCACACTTCTTGGATTTCACATCCACAGAAACAGAAGAAGAAATGGCTGTAACAATTGAGATTTTGCAGGAGACAGGAACAAATAACTTGAATTTTTTGACAATATACAGCCGTTACTGTAATTGCCAACAGCGGATAATAATCCAAATGAAATTGTTACTATTTCTCCACGTCCTGCAGTGAATGATAGAATTCAGGCAACTAATATATTTGACAACAAAACATTCCAGAATGAATGTGAAGAATCTCTTACAACAGGATGGCCACAGAAAACTGGAAAAGAAATTACCTTACTATCTGTGTGAAACTCATATGCAGTAATATCCAATTCACCCAATCAAATGTTTCACAATTTAAGATACAGTAAGTAGGCTTTAAGTTTCGCCAACAGCAATGTCAATTGAGTGAGTGAGAGCGAGAGATTTTGGCCAGCGTTTAACATCAAGGTTTTCAGCGCTGGTGAGGGGCGGCATGAAGATAGTACGGAGCGGCGCTGGAATGAAAAGGCAGGGGAAACAGGAAATCCCCAAGCTAACCAGCCGACCAATGGCATTGTCCGGCACAATTCCTACATGCAAAAATCCGGGGACCGACTCTACCGGGAATCGAACCCGGATTGCCGGGTGGGAGGCCGGAAGTCTGACCTATCGACCACCGTGGCCCAGTGTCATTAGAGATGGTGACACGCAACTAGGTATAAATAACTACAGTTGGGAAAGGAGTTAGTTGGCCATGGCCTTTTTAAAGGACCCAGCCCAATATTCGACTGGAGAAATTTCCGGAAACCATGGAAACCAAAATCAGATGACCGGAGCTGGAGATCGAGCTAGAGTCCTTCCAAATGAAAGTCCAGCGTGTTACCATTGCATCTTCTTGGTCTGTATTTCACAATTTAATTTTTGCAAATGTTCTTAATCATATATAATTCCATGTGCTTTTGTTATAAATACTGCCACCATTGATGCTAAAGCAAGTGGTTATCAAATTTACTTCTGCATGTTACAGACATAACACAGTTAAGATTAAAGGCAGTGGCAGTAAGAGATCAGATCAATAGCTTCCCATAAAGGCAATCTAGGTTTAGTCCCTGGCAGGGTCAGTTTGGATTTTCCCACGATGGAATCGTGCTGGACGAAGTCGCTGACCACTTGTTTTTAGGGATCTCCCATTTTGTCTACTCTTGCAGTCCAGTGCTGCTCCATAAACATCATTCACCCCACATCAGTTGACAAAATCACAGTTGATACGAGCCGTCCAAATCTCTCTCCTCAGTTAACTGTAATAGGTTTTTACTTGTAAACTCTTAGTGAGATACTGGCACAATCAACAACTTGTACATACATGTTAACAATTAGAAAACTCAAATGCACTGGACTGACTTATTATTCTTCCATCCTGCAAACAATTGTTTAAAATCATAAGAACACAAACACTTAACTAATTACTGAAACGACAGATCAAGCATCACACTTTTTTCAATGTATAGCAGGCCTACATTAGAAACTTCTCCCTGACCGCTAACAAAATTCCCTGTTTTCCCTGACCAATTTCAAATTCCCTGACTTTTCCCTGTTTTCCAGGTAAGTGGCCACCCATTACGAATACAACATTTGCAAACAATGTAACTAACAGTCAAGATCGTAGAGTTTTTTATGTTTAGTGTATGTTTTCAGAGATTGGTCAATTAAGGAAGTACAACAGTCTTTTGAACTGCACTTTAATTAAGTGATATGAAGCTGTTGGAGGAAGAAAGAAAAGGAATGATGAGCATATTTTACTTCCAAAGTGTAACTAATTCTGTTCTGTGAAAATATATACTAATATTTGCACCCTGTTTACGTTATTTTGTGACCATTTTACATATAAAAACTTATTTATATTACGAGCTCTAGAAACTGCAATATATGCAAGTGACTTCCCGACTGAAAATAATTTTACTGCATAACTAATGATCTAAAATAGTTAATAATGAACTTTAAATACTTGCTAATAAAATAAGACAAATTAAGTGTATTTCGTACTGACTTATATTACACATGCAAAACTTCCAAACACATAATTCCACGTAGTATACTCAAATATCTGCAGCGGATAGAAACCAAAAAGAACACAGGGACCATTAAAATCTGCTTTTCCTAATAAGAGTTTATAAACTATATTGTAACGTAAAGCCTATGTTCTGCAATAACTTTAAATACGCCTAAGTAAAGAAAAAAGCCAAAGAAAACCAATTAAGTTAGCTGTGATTATGAACAAAACAAAAATTGGTTAAGAACTATGAAAAGATCTCACAGTACGTGGATTGCAGAAACACAATTTAGTTACTAATTAAAAAATAGAGATTATGAAATACATTTCACATTTAATTCTTGATTTTAGTTTTTCAAATATGGACACTTAACTACTTTCTGTAGCACTTTAAATTTCCATACATAGGAATGGCATACTAACATGACTGATTTTCTAAAAGTAAATTTCCAAAAGACAAGTTATGAAATAAGTTAATTGAAAGAAATTAAATTTACTTATGAGATAATTTTTTTTACTATGGATATGTAAATTTTTATGTACTATACATGCATACGTGTGTTTATATGTGTGTGTGTATATGTGTCAGTGTTGTAATTTTATGATTGATTTTCAGCTGTACTTTACAAGTTGACCAAATACATTTCGTTTGTGAATGAAAATTAAAAATTACAAGTAAAACAGTCCTATTAGTATTACATACGTTATTTATAAGTGTTAAAAGTGTGCCATCTCCGATACACTTGATGGTGTAGGCCAAACTCCACTTGTAACTCAATTCCTGACAACAAAGATAGCACTGGCATATCGTGCACAATTGCAAAGTTCCTTTGACTGCTGGGAATCCATTAGGGGATATTGGAATTATACTATGAAGTTAAATTGGGTAGCGAACAAATGTGAACATCTTCAAATTGGAAAAAATAATTTATGAGAACGAACCGACAATATTCTGTCAATACAAACTCATGGTTGGAAGGTACATAAATCATTTACGATATCAGCTAAGAGACTTTTGTTTTTGTCGTCACAATTATTTTCTCAGACCTATGTGAATTTCATTTGAACCAGTTTTCTGCCATCATTAAATTGCAGCCAAGTTAAAGAAATAACATAAAAATATACTAGGCCTAATTAATTATAAAATTTTATGTGAAATAATGAGTGTGGGGTTGTTCCATCAGTTTCAGTTTACTATGCAGTTGAAAGAAAAAAAAAAAGATTTCTGAACACGCAAAAAATCTGGAAAAACTCTTTTTATAAAATATTGGTTGACTTATGATTCTAAAATTCCCACACACAGGATATTTATCATCACTTTAATTATGTCAGAATTTACAGGTATTGATATCACATTCTAACATACTGAAATGTACATATTACTGAAACAATACAGTAAAAATTAAGTCTTTTACGCAATCCACAGTGTATTTTATGTACCTACCTAAGACTTTTAAAAGGTTTTAAGAATATATTAATCGACACCTTATCAGTTACTAATTTTTATCGAGCAATTAAAAAATATTTTAGAAGATAGGCATATGTCAGATCAAGTAAATGTAGGCCTAAAAATTGTGTGAAAATGTTAAATGTATTATTAATATCTTAATTTGTTAAAGTATGAATAATGTGAATTCAAACCAAGTGCACAGTGATCTTACAAAAATGTTAATTTATTTACGTGTTTGCATATTTGTTATTTCAGTCTTTTGACATACGTTCTTGTGTGATTAGCCATATAATAGAGTGTAGAACGTATACATATCAGCTCGTCTAAGATTGAAATAAAAGAGGAATTCAGTGTGCATGTAGCTCCTTTTTTATACGAATTCGGGTATTAGTTGAGTGTTGTCAATAAACCGGTGTTACTTGCTTTATAGACAAATAAGTTGTTTCACTTTATTCCCTAATACATTTTTGTAAAAAGTAAAAAGTAACTGTAAGATAACATTTGTTATGTGAATTAGCTACTTACTATGGTAAAATATATTTTTGTCACCACACTGATTTTTTATAACATTGGGTAAACACATGTAATGGTTACAAACTGAGGTTGAACGCATAACTGCCATTTTTCGTATCAACATATTTTATTCCTTATTGTGTCATGTAAACTAATTTTATTTGACAAATATTCGCCACCATTGTTGCAGCAAATTTTATTTTCCTATTTTTTGCTGAGCTCCCTTAATGTAACATTTCATGAATGGAAAAGTTAAAGGCAATTGTTGACAGAAATCTTAATGCTTACACACACCAAATTCATCAGAAGCACAAACAAAAATTCACTTGTTATTGAATGATTATTTTTTCAATAAGTTGTCATTTTATTGAGTGTGGAAGCTTACATTATATATAATTTGTTTTTAAACAGTTTCTTGTGTGGACAGCATTAAATTTTTTCCCCATTAAATATATTGAACTGTATATATTCAACCTACTGCTTTCTACAAGCAGATACCTATGTGCATACATAACTTGGTGTATGCTTAGTGTTTTCTTTTCTAAAAGGATAAAGGATATAGTTGAACCTCAATTCATCATTTTCCAGTGGAACAAAGGCACAAAATTAAGCATGCAAGATCGGTAAATGTGGACATTGCCAACAGACTTACAAAATTAAATTAAATGTCAAATTGTATATACAACTATGTTTTAGGGATAACACACTAGTAAAACAAGGAGAAGGTAAGAAATGGCCACTAGGTTACTAATAATTAAAACATGTAGACAGAGATGTTAAAGTACTTATACAATTGTAGTTGCAGGTAGGCGAACATAAAACATAAAAAGACGACACATTTTAGCATTGCTGGGCGATCATGAACATGCAAACGCACAAAAAAAGTTGTCCATCTGTGCTTCCATGCAACGGTGCAGAAATCTCTGTCTACATGTTTTAGTAAACACTAATTAAACATTAATTTAAAGCAATTTGAGATGCCCCAGATATTTTGCAGCAGCCAATCGCTATTTGCTGGAAATTTATTAGTTTTGTCACAGTAAAACCTCAATCTAACGACATCCCACGGTGTCAGGTAATTATGACGTTAGATCGATGCGGTCATTAATCCCGAGGTAATTAATTTTGATTACCTCCCCCCCAAAAAAAATATAACTTTTTAAAGTCAGTTTTTTCTTAAAGTTAATGTAGAACCATTACTGACTTAAAAAAAAAAAAAAACATGTTTTTCATTGAAATTATATTTTTGTACAATAAAAAGGTGTCTTCCAAATAAAATGGTACTCCATACTCTCCCGTGTGCTGTGACGTGAGTGGCCGTGCGGCCCGCTCGGTCTAGTTGTGTAGGATGGGGGAGGGGAGTGGTGGAGTGGCTGGGCCGCTGGCCTTGGCTTGCCTCCCTCTCAGCTCGCTGTACGCGCGTCGTTCATCCTGCTTGCCTGGCGCGAAGCACACAGAACATAGTAGAATAATTCCTATTATTCACATGAAAGTATACTGCAACGATTACAAACCTTTCAGTACAGCCATATTTTTTTTTATTATTGTGAACGAACTGTTACAGCCTTTCATCACTATACGAATTTAAGCGATACTAATAAAATTTCTTATTAAAGAACACAGATTTTTAAAAAGTCTGTATTTAAAAAAACTCGAACGCCTGTTATTGATGTGAATTGGGAGCCACTGAAAAGGGCTAAAAATTGACTTTTCAAGGTCCTGTCACCTGTAAAATGACTGATTTACTCGTTGCTAAAAGTCGTAGGCCTATTGGAATTATCATGAAACTATGCACAACACAACAGTTTAATGCTCTGTACTGTGAATAAAGGCTGCTGGCTGCTGTCGTTTTTATTGCTCCTCTGCAGAGCGAGCATAAAACAAAAACCTTATCAGCCCGCACACTGCGACAGGACTGTTGTATTTGCGTCATAAAGCTGTTTTTACGCTGCAGCGTTTACATAGCCAGGTGCCTCATGTGACGAGTGATCAATAATACAGCGGAAGTTGTCAAGGTCAAGCCGAGCTCAATTCTGATGCTGAGAAAAAAGATGAGATATCGTTAGATATATTTTTTTTCTTCTTTTGTGGACTGAGTGCAATGCTGGTCTTTTTTTTCCGCCGTGCTGTAGTGAGGGTGGAAAAAAAAAGAAACGTATCGTCTCTTCAATCCCCATCCCCTGTGCTTACATAGGGCGGAAACAAATACATTGGCTGACGGCACAGAGTCGCCAATGCCGAGTGGGAGAGGACGATAAACAATCATGTGGCTCTGCTTTGTGGCGAGACAGGATGCTAGTGGCACGTGACTATCAGACAGTCGGCAGTTGATGTGCACGCACACAAGCACAATCTGGCATGTTGGCTGGGGGTGGAGAGAGAGAATGGTTATTGGATGGCTGGCATGCAGTCAGGAGGGGAGAGGAGTTATTTATTTTTAGCGTACATTTCTTACAGCACAGCATTTACCAAGGAAAATGCAACACGGACGATTTTCCATAAATGTTATTTTATCAGAATATTTTACACTCGTAAATAACCATTGCTATGCCATGTCAGGTAGCTTAACTGCGTAGCTGAGATAAGGACACATGGAGGAGTGTGAGAAGGAAGTTCAGGCCGGATGGAGCATGGAGTAGTGAGAGGGAGCATGAGGAGATAAGGTAGTGTTAGTCATCACGTCTCACATATACCTGTGTTGCGCGGGCGGCCTAGCACCCGGCGCGCGCTTCAACTATATTCCACCCAAAGCTTCTTGCATTCTTCAATAGTTTTTTTTTTTCATAGCTGCATATAACAAATTTATGATAACTGCAGTACGTTATTGTTTAATATACGCGTAATAATGTTTAAATAACGTTTTACTGCAATCTATTGTACTTTGCTTTGATTTTATCAATTTTTTAAAATATTAATTTTTCCAGGGTTCTTTGAAATTATGTTGTTAGATTGCCGATGTCGTTAGATCCGATGTCGTTAGATCAGGGGTTTACTGTAATTTCTTTGGTGGGCGGTAAGAAGGGCATAAGTCATGTAAAAATATAATGTCACTTAAGTAGTTCTTCTTGTTCAGGAAGGTGGTGTGAAGGCTATAGAAACGTGTTAATATAATGAGAATTGTGCCCTATTGAACAGCTACTAACAGCTGCAAGAAAAACATAAGTCTCAATGGGTAATAATTCGACTTATGCTCTTCTTAGCGCCCTCTAAATATTTGACTCTCTTGTTTAATGTAATGACACAAACCATTCTGTTTTGTTGGTCGAGGTATGTCATGTACTTGAAAATATGTAACAAAGTAACTGAATTCGGATTTAAAATTAACTTACATCAACTAATTAAAACCAAGTGCAAACTATTTTTATAAAAATATATGATTCCAAAAACAACTTAAAATAAAAATAAATGCATCACACCATACAAGAACAGGTCATTGCTGCCAACCAACTCATGTTACACTGGCATTATAATAAAATGACTAACTAATATAAAGAAAGTCAATATATCACGTTAAGTACTTGTAGTTACAATCAACAGTCAGAACTTTCGATTGCTTTGCTATTTTCTGTTTTTATTTTTTTCTATTTTGGGGTGCAGACAGAAACACCTGCATGTACTCTTTGATGTACCACTGGTTTGTTTTAATCGGTTATGATACGGTTGTTTGTAGTGTTGGCTTTTGAAAATTTCGCCAGGACCACAGAAAGTATAAGATAAATAAAGACATTCTATGCACGCGAGTTTGATAAATGTTTCACTGTAGTTGTTGCATAGTGAAGAGAGTAAAGTAATAGGGGTGTGAGATGTGTCCCACATAAATTGTGGTTAACTAAAGACCAGAATAATTTACATCCCAGCACTATTTCTGCAGCACAGTTGACATTTGACCTAAGAGAATATATGATTTTGTAGGAGCAATGTTATTAGAAAACATTAAGGTTACATATCAGAACAGTGATTTCTGGCACTCCATGCTAAAAATTTTACAGAAATATCTGTAACTTCAGTTGAAACACAAAATATATCTGCATTAATGTAAAAATAAACATCTTCTTACTTTTCTTAACTTGCAGTTTCCATGCATATGATTGAAAACTCTTAACTCAGACATCTATCTTTGCCAATTAGCCAGAATTATCAAGGGCAGGGAGTCTCATCAGTAGTCAGTCCGCCTCCAGACAATCACTGATCACCAGCAATAAGGAGGGGAGTCCGGGGGACCTCCCCCTTGAATTTAAAGGTGCATAATGGTGAGATTTCAACAGTTTTTGTATCTGCATATTCAATACAACGCCAGTAGATATATTGATATTGTTTTCTGATACTACTGTAAAAATTAAACATATCTGTGACTATTGAGAAAAGAGTGAGTCTCTATCCTCTAAAATTCACACATGACCAAAAATGTTTTGTATGCACACGCTAAGAGAACAAATTAATCAGAACATTTTACAGAACTTTGTAAACACACTCAGACTATTTTAATTTACCTGCACTATTTGAAAATACATTCATGGACAAATTATAAAAAATAAAACATGCTTAGCTCACCTCACATTTCCAGAAGTTCTGTACACACATTTTGTAACTTAATCACACACTTGTCTCACTTAAGCAATGGACCTACAATTTAATTAACATTTACTCCTTACCCCTACCTCGAAGGTTCTAAAAATTAACAATAGCATGCTCCAACTAGGCCTACAGCTGTAAATGTTCTACGTGGTGTGCTCAAGATAGCAGTAAATTATATTCTACTATTAGTAGTAAACAACATTTCAGCATTAGTAATGCTATGCGAATTCTCTGCCTTGGTAAAAACGAAGTTTACGATTTTGTTCCAGCTTAAACTTCCCTGAGTTCGCTGAGTTTTTTGGAAGCGGTTTGTTGCCACAATCGTTACCATGTTTAACTAAAAAATGACAATTACACACATTAAAAAAATTATATGTTTTGACACCTCGCTGGCTTTCAAACATTCCCACTCGCGTGCACAGTTGGTCCGAAATCGCTGCGCTACAATCTTTTGTTTTTTCGTGGTCGTGTATTAATCATACATGGTTCATCTGTTGAAGCAACAGCCTGTGAACATTTACTACAACTTTATAATAACCACTATTCGATTACATATAACTACCGGCACTGCAAGCTACAACCCAATGTAAACAGCAATGTTTCCGCACCAAACTGAAGTATGTGGGAACAGTGGAAGTTAGTCGCTTCGTAAACATGGTATGCATACTGCATTATACTGGTGCACATACCAGAACAGCCTGAAAAATACTGCTATGAGTAACAAAAAAAAAGGGTACCTCTACCATCGTTTTAGTGGCAACGCTGTAGGAAGTCCAAACAACACGAATGAGGCGAGCTCACATATGAGGCGAGCTCACATACACATGCATGCTCACACAGGCCGAACGAGCCACGCAACAAAGATCGCAATAAATGTCTCCACCTGGCGCCTGGTCTGTAGTGTTCATTCATCAACCAATGAACGCAACATAATTTACAAATGCATAAAACAAGAAACATGACTCTCAGAATACGCCTTCTTCTGTACCGAAGCAAAATTTACTGAATGCAAAAAATAGCGACAGCTACATTGCCGCGCATCCGTAGTATGATGTACACCATCCGGAAAGTCGTAGTTTACACCTATTGTCCGTAGAAACTATGGAGAATCCATAGATGTTGGCATTCCTGCAAGGGTAATAATGGAATGAAAGAAAGTGCTTTTTTTCTACCGAAGTTACATAAGTAGAACCCTTATATTACACTTTTTAAAACCGATACACAATTGAATACTTAAACATTTGACTTAATGTATGTCTGTTATTTAACGTATTTCGTCAATACACAACACAAATGTAAAGTTAAAGTAACGATTGTTGAAAAACGATTGGAAATCTGTTTTTGAAACTGAAATAATGTGCTATAATTAATTTTATATTTACAGTAAAAGTATGTAATGTAGCTATAAAAAAATTATCCCAGTTATTATTTTTTTTCATTTAATATTAAATTTTTCAGAACTAAAACAATGCCATTTACTGACATAACTTAAAGTTTGTTTACAAATACTTCTCCAATGCTACTTACCAGGTTGTTCTGAGCACATTAAAGTAAAACCTGTTACTTTTTCACGAAATCCAATACTGGAGAACAAAAGTGTACTCAGAAATGAAAATTTTTTGTTCTACCATACATTGTTGTCGTACCAGGCCACAGGCCAGGTGGAGTTGCACCTGGTCGCGGCAGGTGTTCGCAGAGTGTGTTAGTGGCAGGTATGCGCTGGTTGGTAATGGCAGATGTGCGATACTTGAGTGTGTGTGGCAGATCAGTGACGGTGGCAGGGCTTGTGTGAACTTGACACCGACGTGTGACATCTGCCATCCCGGCCATCTGCCAGTTCAGGACATATGGCTTTGCTGCCCTCTCCCTCTACCAGGGCATGAAGAAGGCAGTCTGGAAGCAGTGGCTGTGGCGAACGGAACGAGAGAGACGTGGTGCGCTTCGGGACTCTAATTCGTCCACCAAAAAACGTAACGCGCGAATTCAACTATCCGGATCAGTGTTTTACTTTGTTTCGCCATTGGAACTGGCTCGCTTAAGGCCCTAGGGTATGGGGGTGTGGACCACCCCATAACTGTCCATGTAATGTGTAGTTTTCTCTAGTTCCTCCCTGCTTTTCCCGATCCGCAGCTGTTTCGACTCGCCAGGTAAGAGAGAGGCATGCCTGCACGAACAGACTACGACCCATCAAGCCTCTTGTTCCCAGCTACAAGCTTAACCGGGTGGCGCCCAGAGCATTTTGACGCAGCTTCGTTCCTACCTCACTCTCACCGGACACGGCGTCATGGCGCCCAACGCTTTGGCGTGAATATCGCAGTGTAAATCGACGTACAACCTACACAGAGAAGGACTAGAAGATGACACTTTACCACAGGATCACCACAGTGCATTGTTTAGCTTACTCACAGCCCACACGTCAGCGACAGCAGGAAACAAGACAAGGAGCTAGATCTAGACAGAAATTGAACCATCGCACACAATGAGCAGCAAGGAGTGGGTTAGGTGTGGATTACCAGCCTTCCCTGATTTACTTTTTGGAGTACTGCAACACTGCTGCACATGTGCCATGGAGAACCCGAAGGGAAACTGTGCCATTTTGTTTGGCACCACCCTCTTTGTTTACCATTATTTTTATAATGGACGTAGTTTAGTTCTTTTGTTTTGTAAATAAGGTAAAGTGTCCCCAGTCTGTTGCCTATTTCTTTTGTAATACAGTATTGTCATTTCGAACTAATTTTTTTATTGAAATATGTTGTGTTATAATAATTTAGCTACGTAATG
>PNEQ01022146.1:27840-52145 GCA_003012365.1 Medauroidea extradentata | reverse complement strand
GTGAGGAACGCCATAAGATTCCTCTGCGCAACAACCAATCAGACGTCGAGTGGGGTGATCACGTAAGTAACGCCACGGCCGTCGGCCACGCGGCCCTGCGAGAGAAGAATCTACCGACTGAGTGCCCGTTCTCCAATAACGGGCTGGCGCACCGGGCAATTCACTATCTAATCACCAACCCCCGCTCGCGTCAAGGTGATAGGCCCAACGACCTAGTTTTCCGAATTGACGAGAGTGGGACAACAGCCAAGTGATAGCCTGATTGTCAGAATACAGGTCAAACTCAACAGTATCCAGTTAATCTGCGAACCCCGTCACCCCATAAACACACACTAGCGCCTCTTTTTCGTACGTGCTTAGTTTTCTCTCCCTGTTCCTCAACACCCGACTCGTGAAGGCCATGTGGTCCACCGTGCCATGCATCATCTGACCCAAAGCTGCCCCTAGCGCTTTCGACGAGGCATCCACATGAAGAACAAACTGTACGTCAAAATTGGCAAGATTTAATACAGGGCTAGTGGCCAGCTCTGCCTTTAATCGCTTGAAGGCCCGCTCTTGGTCTCTACCCCAAAAAAAGACTTACCGCGCCGCTTCAACAAATTCAAGAGGGCCGCGATTTCTGCGAACTGAGGTATAAATCGCGAATAATAACCCATCATGCCCACAAATTTAGAAACACACCTGATGGAAATGGGACGTGGAAAATTAACAATCGACTTTACTTTTGCCGGATCCATGAATAACTTCCCATCTGCTATTACATATCCCAAAACCCGCACAGAATCGGAACACCACGTTACTTTAGAAGGATTAACATTCAAGCCTGCCTGTCGCAAATGCCGAAGCACCTCCTGAACATGTTCATCATGATCCTCCATCACGATGTCGTCAATGTAATTAAACACGCACTTAAATTTAAGATCTGACAAAACATGATCTATCACATGCGACAAAGCTTGCAAACCAAAACACGCGCCCATCGGGACACGATTGAACTCATACTGTGCCCACGGGGTGCAAATGGCTGTATATTTTCGGTAACATTTACGCTAAGAATGATGATTTCACAAACAAATGGGATGAACCAGTATCAACCAAACCTAAACACAATTCACCGCCCAGCCAAAATTACCATAACATTATTTAATAAAATCCCTTCTTGGCCCATAATGCCATCGTCTCGGGATTACGCGTGCGGGCCGCCCTCGTTTCCCGAATCGCACGAGATTCGATGATGTCCAACTTTACTGCACCTAAAACAGCGACGTTCGACTTTCGCAACATGCGCTTCTTTACACCTCTAAGCTCTATGCTCCAATTTGGCACAATTGCTACACCGACTACTACTCCACTCTTTAAGACGGAATTCTGTCCTTACTACTCCCAAATTACTACCTTCAGGCCTCCGATAACGGCAGGCGCAGGCCGATCCTTCACTCGTCAAATGACGGACCTTCGAACTACTGGAACAGTTTTTGCTGTTTTTGACCCGGGGCTCCTCATCCCCAGCCGGCCGTCGTGTCCAGGGGCGTAATTTCGCATATTAAGTATACCACCAGCCCAGTGCTATTTTACCGCATCACCTACTGGAGAGGTTTGTGCTCCAGGTCTGCTTAACTAGCATTGGCCTTCTGTGAGTACCAGTCTTTTGTTCATGGTGATTAAATTGCAAAAACTATTCACGTCTTTCATTTGCGAGTAGTGTTCTTGGCTCAACCCGTCCCTAGTAATGCTTAGCGTAAATTAAGTGTGTTGTGGCATGGGGACTGGCCCAAACAAGTCCCCGAAGATCCGTTGTTTGAGGGTGCATCCATATACTGGTACATATCCTGCCCCGTGGTGGTCGGCTTTTCGACCCTGGGATCATCATCAAAGGGGGTTTCCTCCGCGGCTTCCGCCATGTGCCCCTTCCCCACTATCCATCAAATCTCAGCTCTCCCTGCTAGCCGGTCCACTCCCGTAACTTTGTCACCCATGTCCCATCCGACTCACCTACCGAGTCAGTGTCATCATCATCAACATGTCCCTCCCCTAGCCCCCATATCAACCCTCCATTATCAACAACTTCGTCCAGTTCATCTTGACACTACGAAAAAGAAGAGTTGCAATTGTGGCACTTCACTAACATAGACTTGACTTGCTAATGCTAACAATAGGTTTATAACATAATTCCAGATATGTGACAAAATTTCCCAATAACAACAGTGTTCATTACACTAAAACCAAATCAATATAAAATTACATAACTCGCATATTTAAGGCTCGGTATCACATAACAACTTTAAATTTTCCATTATGTATATATATATTGACGCGAGCGGGGGTCGTGACTAGGTGGTGTTGCCCGGTGCGCCAGCCCTTTATGAGATAGAACGGGCACTCAGAGGGCAGATATTCTAGATTTCAGGGATACGTGGCCGACGGCCGTGGCGTTACAAGAACACTCCCCACTCGACGTCGCTATGTTACTTACGTAGGGGAATCTTATGGCGTTCCCCACGCCCGTAGCACTAAGGTAGAAAAGTACATACATAAACACACTCTAGGTATAGCACCGGAATGCAGGTTGAAGTGTCCCGTGCCCTGATGGCCGTGAAGCGGCAAGCAATAAACACGCACCAGTATTTGGCTAACGTATTTATTTAAAAATCACCGTACTCCAATAACACTTACACTGGCGGCGCAGTATGTGGACCCAGTCCTAAGCCCGACCGGTGGGCGATGCTGCGAGATGAAACTTCACCACGCGGGTGAATAAAAGAAAATTAATAATGCCCCTGGGCGACGAGTTTCAGGGGGTGAGAGGTACACCTCCGGGCCAGCAAAGTTAATGATAAAATGTTCCAGATGAGTTTAAGCTATTGATACACTAAAGATTACACACAAAGTCTTGAAGGGCCCGGAGTGACGAACACGTCGACCGTCTCGGTCCGCGAGTAGTGCCAACTGGCGAGTCCTTCCCGCCTGCATGACGTCGTGCCACCAAAGTGCGGGAAGCACTCGTCGAATACATAAAAACACAAAATCATACAAGGGGCAAAGGCCCAAAACACTAGTAACAATAAAGCTTGATGATTACAGTCCCAAATTTGATCAGAGGGAGAGTCTGTTGGAATATTACGTAATTTAAATTTGCGTGAAATTTGGATATACAAAACACAGAAAAAACAGACACTGAAAGCTTATGTTAAATTAATAATAGTAATTAGGACACATCACTGGTAATTAATGGTTAAGCAAAACTGGTAACTGTTTGGGGGAGAAAACGTAAAGATGTTTGGGTGGTGAAGTTGGCTTCGCGGGCGAGTCCAACTTGCAGCAAGGTGCAGGGGTGTTTTGCGGGGTTTGAGGTTAATTACGCAAAAGTTTTAGAGAGACACTATACACACTGAACTTACTTACCCCTGGCCTTTATATTTTCTGCCTGGTAACTGGTGTAACCCCCATTGACGGGAACAGCACGGGAGTGCTGTTACAAGGTGTTTAACTTTAACGTGAGTTAATGTCAGTTTCCGTCAAGGGAGCACATTCCTAGCAATGGATGGCAGTTCTGTGGGGCCGACGCACACGCTGATGGCACCCGGCGTTGTGGGGGTGGCGTCTGGGCGCCGCTATCTCGTGCATCCACGTGGCCGTGTGCGTTCCCACATGCCATGGCTGTACGGGCGCTCTGCCCGTTCCGTAATGGTGGTTTGATGCGCACGATGGGCTCAGAGAGACGGATTTGCAGAACGACCCACGTCAATATATATATATATATATATATATATATATATATATATATATATATATATAATCAATGCATGTTTGTCTGAATGTCCTTTATAGAATCGTAAACTGTGAATTTCATCATGTGATGATCTTCAGCAAAGTGTTGTTCATGAGCCCACAAAGGTTTCTGAGTTGGCACGACCAATCCAATCTTCGACAGATGACGCCACTATCATTCCAATGAATTTAATATATTGCTGTGACAGTTAATGCTGATTTGAATTGAAACTAAAACAGCAAACGAATTATGACATTTTTAATTGTGGGTGATGAATGAATTTATGTAAATTGAATATTTGTGTAATACCTATCGTTCAAATTTATTTTAGTTAGTGGCATAGCAACGCGCGCAGGGTACAGCTAGTTGTCTATAAAATCAGCTATACACTATATATACTGTTTAAAAAGCACAGGTAGGTCCATCTATAAAATTTGTTTCTAACTAATAAAATATCCTGGACAAAATATTATATCTTACACCCGAAAAAAGGCAGGACTGCATTAATAATTTATTTTTAAACAAATAGGTGATATTGGCGTCATAATTTAAACAGTGTTTGAACTTTGTATTGGAGCGCAAGCTGTAAACTACATTTTTGTGGTCAAGAGTAGGGTAAATATATGCTTATCGGGTACCGTTTTATTCAGAAGAAAACAAATAAATCTTTGATTTTAAAAATTATTTGTTTAAGCCAGTAACAGTGAAACACGGACTTGTCATTTTAATTTCCATACGGTAAATTTTTGTCGTCTTTTATATGATATATTTGGTGTCAAGGGGAAGGTAAATATAATTTTATTCAGAAGACGTCTGCATATAAAATTTTCATTTGGATAACATATGTCATAATACAGTGACACGATAGTTAAACACGCATCTAAAATATGATTTTTGCTGCCCTACAAGTTTCTGAATAATTACAACATATTTAAATTGTCCTACATACATAGTTAGTTTTGTTACGCCTTTCAATGGCTATTATAATATTAAAATACACATTTTTAATGGAAAATAACATACATGGTATGCTAAACAATCGTAATACATTACGATATCAAGCATTGGACCATACTGCGCATAGAACTCCGTGTTGAAGTGCCTCTTTTACTGTAGATAAGAGATACATCTAGTAGCCACTGTATGAAACACAGCGACACGGATTTCGGAGATGAAAACCCCTTCTCTTTCTTGAATAGTAACGTAGGCTACGGGTTATTACAATTGCAGTTGTATACACATTGATGTATTGTTGACTAAAACATTGTTGACGGCTTGTCGCTGGTTGTTGATATTTAAATAAAACGAGCTGATTTACTTTCGCTCATGTTCATCTTACGGCAATATAACTTAACATTTTCAGAACACGAGATATAGTATTTTTTAAATTTTGACATTAAATTTTTCTGTTTATGAATAAATTATTGTCTTAGTATGAAATAATTGAATAGTGAAATAAAAAGATTAACAGGTGACACATGTGACACACTATTGTCACAATTAATATGAAATGAGCATGCCTATTTAAAATTTGCAGGAAAAATAAATACAATTGTTGGATATTCTTAATATAAAAATTAGAATTACATTTAAAAAAATCAGCTGTAAAAACCTCAAAATACATTAAATATATTCCTTGAAAACTTGTCTTAAGGGGCTCGCCTACATGCCTTTAAACAGCATTAATGCATGACAGAAATTTTCTTCTTTCTAAGGAACTACTAAACATGTTTATAGTTTGTGCCTATAGGAAAACAACAAACACTTCAAACTATGTCGGTATGGTAGTTTTAAAACATTACATTAGTTAGAGATATCTTTTCGGAGGACCTTAAAATGGCTAAAAACAGCTTTTTTCAACCTGTAATATGTGAATAACTATCCAAGGGGTTCGTGTTAATCCACCATTGGAACATGCATTGGACTTTGCTTAAATATTTCCACCCATAAAAATATAGGGTTACCACGGAAAGTGTCAGTCAGGCGAGTGAACTACGATACCACTGCGCGCCGTTTCAGTGTATTGTCCTAAAGGTGATACCACATCTGACGCGCTGGGCTACATCGCCCTTGGCGCCGTGTCTCACTAACACAAACACATGGTCAGTAGGCGAGCCCCTTAAACGAAGATTACACGAGCGTAGTCATTGTGTATTGTGTGAACTTACCTGCACTGTTTTCGACTTATTTCCGTTTGAATTAAGCCACGTATCCAAAGTAGATCTTTTCATCTCGACAAACAAGCGCTTCACATCAACACCACTAAGGCACATGGCACTACTCACATTACTGGACACTTGAATAATGATACAGTGACACGACGACACACCACAACCACGTGCACCCTACCCTTTGTCCTGGCAGTATCAGGTGACTCTCCCCTCCCCCATCAGGATGTTGGGATGGTGGGAGGGGTGAGTCATCTGATACTGCAAGTATAAAGGGGCAGGGTGCAGTTGCGACCACGTTATTTCTATGAAAAGATACATGTAGCTGGCTGCAGTTTGTGTTTTGATTTCCCACCAGGCTTTAACCCGTATTAAGCACAAGAAGTCGTGAAAAACGTGTATATTTAACTGTGCACAGTTAACAGGCAGTGATATATTTTTAAGTTTGACTACAAAAGGGTTCATTGTTCACTGAATGTGGGTAGCATCATAAAGTAGTACAATATAGTTCCAAAAAAATTATTAATGATCATCAAAATAAACAAATTTCCCGCTACCCATAACTGTGATGGGTATCCATCTCAATTCCAGTGGGGGTCCTTATAGCCACAGTGGAGTCCAGACCCCCACGACACCCACGATTTCTACGCCCATGTAAATAACCCAGGTGGATATTTTTGAAAATTTATTCTGAACTAAGGTGTTAAATTGTCTCTACTGTATCAGTTTCACACTTATCGCTGCTTTATCACCTAAAACTTAGTATTTCACAACTATATTTTATTCAGGGCTACCAATTATTGAATATTACTTCAGTAAACTTTAGCAAATCTTATTCCTAGACATCGCGATGTGGGTGCGATGAATATCAGTAGGGTTTCAGTTTGTTCACTCTGTTTGAATAACTATAAATATTGTGTTTTGCTTGTTAGTAAAAATGACATCCCGGGATCGCGAGATCGGTACAAACTATGAATCGGGCAGCACTTAAAGAAAAAAGAGCTACAGTAAAAAGGAACTTGGGGAGCAATTTCATTCCGTTGTTTGTTGAAAAAATATTTCCAACCTAATATTAGAGTTGTTCCCTTCAAGAATTAGACAGTGTCCAGCATTACCCTTCGCACCCTTGTTATGCTCGCCTACCACTGCAGACATCCGAACGGACGTTACTGCAGATGCTCCTGGCCATCCGGCTATCCCAGAGGCCACATGCAGCTGCAGCCAAGTGATATACCACCCTGACAGCCACGAACTCTCCTGCGAATGCTTGATGCCACCGAGCATCTGTAAGCCGGCCTGAGAGGATCCAAGTGGACCCGAATACTGCCACTCCACTTCCAGCCAGTTAAGAGCATGCAACTGTGCCAGCAGTCAGTCGCGATTCAGCATATCGCCCGGATGTTGGCTCAATGATCGGCTGCCAAAGCAACATGCGAGCAGTGTGGATCGGAATCCCCACGAAGATCTCTGCGCTATTTACACCTCTCAGCGACATGTATCAGAGCTATATGGAACACCTGGAGACACAATGGAGTGCTTGCCAGAAGACAAGTGTGTTAACTGCAATATGGTAAGAAACTTGTATCCTTTTGTAAAATATTAATTTACAGCCAACATTTGCAGCAGTATACCAGACACATTTGTCACATGGACCCCAACAAAACAAGTGAGCTTCAGCACACGCGTGCATGAATTTTGAACGAATCGTTTGCAGCGGGGTGGCATGGCGAGACTCGACATCCTGCACTCACTGCGCAAAATCAGATCTCACACATCCTTATGCATGGCAGCACAGATGGCGGCACACACCAGAAATTTTCTGTGCCTCGTGTGTAACGTAACTTTTAGACTTGCCAAAGTAAAACTCAAAACCGCAGGTGATTTTTCCACCCAAAACAAACACATCTCCGACGAGAGTCACTTTGCCGACTGAGATGGACTAAATGCCTCCAGTGCGTTGTGAACCGAGTGCCAATGGCACTGCCACTACAAATGCAAGACAACACATGAATGGTCCTTGTTCCGTCATCATTGATTCAACGAGTGTCGAAACTGTGTGCTAGATCAGGAACATAGTGCATTTGTCGTGCATGGTGAACTTGTGGAACATAAACAAACAGGTACTTACTATGACCACTGTGGCAATAAACGAATTACTTCGCAGTGCAACCAACCTGAGAACAAACAAAACCTGTTTCTGTATAAATAACTGGAAAGTAAAAATATGGCTACCATGCCGAGTGTACACTCAGTGCACAGGCCCTCACACAACAGGACTGCTATTGTTTACACTGCAACTGGCAGGAGCAGTGCTGCTACAACCACCGCCGACTATCAGCATGAAAACAGTGCGACAACACCCAATGACAGCGACAATCTTTCGGGTTCAGCGACGTATGCCGGCGTGGGACCGAAGACACGTAGGCATTCCTTGCAGATTGTGTGCAGCATCCACTGCGCTACAATGTAGTCATCGAAGATTGGCCTAATGTGGCAGGAGCACAACTGACAGGTGATGCTCCAGCATGGTGGAAAACAGCCACAGAGTATCAGATGATATGGGAGCAATTCTGATAAACATTTTCCATAAGGTACACTAGTACGCTCGTAACCCTACAGAGACACAATTTAACATTTTTCATGAGTGCCAGAGACCTGCAGAAGGTTTGGAAAACCTTGTCCGTCGCAAAGTCAATATGATCATGCATTTTAATCCACACTTACCCTCAGCCGATTTCCTCGAATCGGTGTTACACACAGTACTTCCAGAGTACCAGTCCACACTTCGACAAGCCATTCACAATGAATACTAGAATTATGTATGCATGGCTACAGGTGTAGTGCGAAACCGAGCAGAACTCTATCAGCCCCAATACCGAACCAGATCAGACTACACACCCACACAGCCAGATAGTAATACGCCTGATGCCACATCAATGGCAACACCCCCGCGCGTCCCACCAACAAAGAGACCAGATGATGGAAAGTGGTGTAAATGACCGGCCAATGACGTGGATAACAGCAAGCGCGTGCAACAGAGCAATGTGATTGCAGAGACTGTACCCACTACACCATGTCAAAACTGTCTCGGCATACAAACACACTGTCATAAAGACTGCCCATGCTGTGGGAAGGCAAACCAGCTCGAAACGGTAAACGGATCTCAGGGGTAAGGAAAACTTCTCCTCCTACCCTTATAATAAAGAACGACATCCTGAAGCTCCAGCAGCATCAACTAAAACCAAACCCAATTATTTAGGCCAAATATGTCAAAATTATAATTGCTTACTGCACGTTCCGGTGCAAGTGGATCAGCAGTAGTTCGTTGCACTGATCGACACTGCTGCCTTACACAATTTAATAAATGGGGAATATGGGCCACCGCATCAAGAGCGGGACAAACCAACCATACATCCCGCCTGGCACGATGCCATGGGCCAAACCTCTAGGACAGGCCTTGTGGTGTTAACAATACACGATGAGGACATGGAATTGCCAATGACAGTCATTGCAGACCTCAGAGAAGAAATTATCTTAGGAGTACTATGGTTGATACACCAGGATGTTGTCATCGAACTAGCTAGGGACCACATTCACTTCGGCTGCATCCAGCGGAAGATGGTATACCACCTAGGTTACCACCAACCATCCATACCCTGCACAGCCAAGCTAGACAATTTCGACCATTCCGTCATGGAGGAACATAAGGGGGCTGTCCAGGCCACCCTTAAGTGAGGAAGCGATGTGTTCATGGGCGCTGAGAATGAGTTGGCCGACACACTGCCACACCCCTCTGGACCAGACAGCTGCGAACATGACCCTGATGATTGGGAAGCCATGTTGTCACCGACCAACGCGAAGGAGGTCAGTACCACCCCACAACCCACACTACTAACCCAACTGAAGATTGAGACGAAAGTGGAACTGTCGGTGGAAGAAATGGACCAGGATGTACTTCGGGAACAAGCAATGTCACCGGAAGCTCCCACTGGAGAGGAGAGTGCACCCGACAGTGTGTCGAAAACTGGCATGTAGTGGACGGTCGCCTGGAGACCTACACTACAGGATCAGTCGGTCGATGGTGGATGTACGTCACTACCACCTCTCGGACAGCCATCTTACATTACACTCGTGACAGCAAACTGACAGGCCATCCCAGCACAGACCAGATGTGAAGGAACGTTGCCCACTGGTATCACTGGCCAGACACCTCAACGACATCTGCAACTACATGCGGAATTGTAAGCTCTGCAACATTCTGAAATCGTGAAGAACGGATGGTCAACACTAACAGAAGCCACATCAGCCAACGGAGCCCTTCGAGATGGTAGCACTTGACCTCAAGGGGCCTTACCCAAGTACCACTCACAGAAAGTGCTTTATCTGGGTCGTGGCCGATACCTTCTCCTGGTGGGTGGAGGCCTATGCTATCATCACTGCCAGGGCCAATACCATTGCCAAAATCCTTGAAACAGAGTTCTTATTGAGGTAGGGTTTCCCTAAGGTGCTCCGGGTGGACAACGAGATCCAATTCATGGCTGTCGCTGGAGAGAGCACTGCGGAGGATAGAAAGTGGAACACTATATGGCAGCATTCTATCATCCACATGCAAACCCTACGGAGAGGAATAACCAGGATCTCAATACTTAGAGTGGGGACAACTGGTTTAGTTGGCAAATAACACCTACCAGCTGCACTGTTTTGTCTATGCACTCGGGTTAATGCAGCAACAGGGAAATCCCCAGCCGAAGTGCTTCTGGGGAGGAACCTGGCTCACCCAGGCCAATTCGTGTGCCCCCCGGCCGTTGATCAACCTGAAACTCCAAGGGACGAAGTGCAAAACACAACCTGTCAGATGGTTCAGGAAGACCAAGCCAACTTTGTTAAAACCTGGGTGACTGTGTCGAGTCGTCCGCACAGGGAGTGGCAACCCAGCGATCAGGTTTATTCCATGGAACTCCCCCTGTCTAACAAGTAGAAGGGGTTTTGTGCAGGGCGAATGGCTAAATGGAGGGGCCTCCACACCATTCTGCACTGCCTGGGAGCATGTACCTACTTGGTACGAACAAGTAAGCTTAGCGGTGCTCGGATCCACAGGAATCAGTTGCACCTCACCAGTGTGGAAACAGCACCACCAGCACCGACGACAAGTTCGATGTCAACACTGGTGCAAGCCTGGTGACCCTGGAGAACAACGAAGATACAGGAGACTACCCAAACAGCACGGTTGGTTGCAGAAACGTTGCTGCTACGTTTCATTGTTTCAATTTGGTTGCGAGCCTGTTTGAAATGTTGTGTCAATGTTCCGAATGTTGTCAATGTCGCAGGAATATTACTATGAATTTATTTGTCTGGCTGTAACGTTGTAGCAACGTTTCAGATGGCCATATACTATTGAGTCAAAATTCTTTCGTTATTAATACATTCAAATTTGACAGTAATTGCATTTTTAAGGATATTATTGGTTTTATTCAGTTATTTTTAATCATATTATAAATTTATGTAGGATTGTTCTAGTGAAATATTTAGGATCTCTTCGATGTTATTTTGTGTAAAGTTGCATCTTTTACTTGTATTGTTCTGGTTTTGCATTGTTTGTGTTTTAATGTATTTGGAAGACCGGTTTTTCTATATTATTGATAACACTTCGAGTTTTGTAGTAATAAGGTAGGAGAAATATCAAGAAAGAGTAGTATTATTATTAAAATTTCTGTGATTAGTTAGAACTCTGCAATATGTGTGGTTTGTTCACGAAATTATTTTCCAAGTTCGTATCGGTTAGCCAATCAGTTCCTAACCTATTTGTAGTGAGTTTACTTCAAATAAATTAACAGAAGTATACACAGGTGTCTCGTGTATCGAGTTGAAATTAATTGACTAAGGTTAGGTACTATGTGGTAAAGTATTAAAATCAGTATGTTAGGCTTCTTTCTCGTGTGCAACATCCATGAGCGACGTGACCGAATTCCAGAAATTTGGGTATTATAGTAATGCTATTGCCACATAACATTAAAAAATTCGTGTTGTCGTGAAAGTTGATAGTACAATATGTAAATTGATTGTTAAAGGTTTTGTTTTTGTGCTGCTATTACATACTAAACTATTGATTATAGATGTATAGTATATTGATTAAAAATGTTTCTATAGATGTTAGAAGTAATCCCATGTAAAGAAAATTTTAGTTTTCTAAGTTTGTAATTTTTGTTAGGTTATATTGTTTAGGTTCGGTTATTTTACCATAATGTTGTCCGTTTTTGTTAGTTTGCCTAACCTAACATTACCTAACATAACGAAAACTGGAGAACTTAATAGTAAAATAGGTTAAGAGCGTGTGGTAAATAAATAAACACTGAAAACATCAATTGATATGTGCTCTTTTTTCGAAGCCAATATGGATAAAATACTCAATGACAATGGTATTTACCAACTTTATGAGTAAATATTTACCCAGAATTACTAATTCGTTAACACATAATCTCTAGCGCCACAGTTAAATGCACGATGTTCCGGCGTCAGAGATTGCACCTCAGAAGCTAATAATACCGGAAACAGTTTTGTTTAAAACGTTGGCTAAAACTATTGTCTAGGGTTGCTATTGTTTAATTTTCGCAAATTTGCTTCAAGGAACGTACAATTATAGGTAAACGCTTTTAGCGTTGAATTATGTACCACGTCCTCTTAAACCACGGCCGTAGAAGAACAGGTCTGGACACTCGCATGGAAACTTGACCCCCTTGTTGTTTGGCTGCAGTTCACCAAGTTACCGAAAATGCTAGCCTATACATTTTTGGTGCTGTAATCCGGGCGGTCAAGCTCAAACACATCCCACTTCCCTCCCACTAAGATAAACCATTTATCCAGAAGTATTTTTTTTAGCAATTTATGAAATACTTCCTTCGCTCACAATTTTTAATCATGGTTCCAGAAATCTTAATTTACTTTATAATGTTAACAATGGAAAAAAGTGGGCGGAGTTAGACTGCCAGGATTACAATGCCAAAAAGTACAACATTCTCGGTAACATGACGAACTACAGCCAAACAACAAGGGGGTCAAGCAAAATACATCGGTAGATAGGCGAGTGTCCAGACTTGTTCTTCTAAGACTGTGGCTTAAACTAATTTAAACTAACCTAACTTAACCTAACAAAAAACTGAAAATTTCGAAGTTAGTAAACTGCAAGTTTCTTTATGTACAACTATTCCGAACGTCTATAGAAACATTTTTCATCAGTAAACCATGCATTTAAAATCTTTAGTTTGGCCGGTACACAGTAAGTAGTTATTCTTAACATTATCAAAAAAAATTTTTTTTAATTTATTAAATTTTTTTTCCATGTTTCTACCTGAAATGCACAGTTTACATTATGCAATGCTATGCTTAGCCAACATAAAATTACTATTTCTACTCAGACGGCACAGCAGATTGTGCTGGAAATATTACCGCAGTATTTTAATATACTAATTTGGTTACACAAACAACAGCATTTGCCTGCACATACCAGAAACGTCTCATTGACAACATTGGAGATTAAGACCACACAGAACCTTTGTTTGTACATATAGGTAGTGTTAAAATTGCGACATTCTGCACTGTCTGTTTCATTTCAGACCAACGTGCTGTGTAATATTTGTATCAGCCTAATGGTAATTGGTTTGTACTGACATTTACAAATTATTAATAAGTTTATTTTGGTATAGTAATCAATTAATTTTAAATACATAATTTTATTTCACTGTCACACAGGTCTAAAATTGGTTTTTATTTTGTTTAAACAACTTAATTATTTTTCCTGTGCCAGTGATAGTGACACTAAGTAGGCCTACTCAATTTCACTACTGACCATGTTGCTTTTGCAGTCATGTTTTACTGTAAAGATAGTACGTGATTTTAAAGTATTTATAGCCTGCATGCACGTGTATTGGATATGAACCGTAATAATTTAGTAATCTTGGTACAATTCTGTTGTTTTCATGTTGAATAAATATGCTAGTCAGGACATGAGTTCTGGAAGTTCCTTAAACTTGCAGGGAACATGCTTGAAATGTTCAGGTGATGTGCAGGCAACTTTACATTGTAATGTTGCATGCAGGAGATTTTTATGTGCATTGCCTGCACCTACCTGGAACATCACAGTATGTTGTTACAACATTATAGTATGACTTGCAGGCATTGTGTATGAAACATTGCTGTGCTGTTTGGAAATATCCCAGCAGTTAACCTCATTCTGAGACCAAGTTTAAAAATATATATTTTGATACGTATTCTTTATATTTTTTTCCCACTGATTTTACCACACCGTAATATACTTGGTAGGTACTAAACTGTGTCTCGGTAATACAAGTCACGAAATTTTAGTAATTCCCCGTACAGCACACAATGTTTCAGTTATGTTTCAGAAACATTTCAAATACTTTACAATGCCTCGATTATATAACATTTCATGTGAATATTTCACTTATATTTCTGAAACGTTCCAATGTAATATTACATATCTCATGTTTCAGATAGGTAGGTCTCAGTAATGTTCTGCTGAAACTTCCAACAGAACGATATGGCTTATATTTCACAGTACACAACCTAGAAATATTGCGATGTAATATTTCAATATGAATGTTTCAAATGTGTCTCCGAAATGCTTAGTCCAGACATTCGCCGCCATTATCGCTTAATAGCCATGTTGCTTGTTGAATGTTTCAGTTAAACATTTCTGAAATGTAACTGAAAGCACTGTGTGCTGTATAGGTCTTTTGGAAATTTAGCATTTTACATGGATATTAATTTAATGACAGCATAATTTGGAAATTGTTTAAATAACTGAGTGAGCAAAAATATCAATAAACAGGCCTAGTTTTCACCAGGCAAAAAAACTTTAAGCATGGTGTAGGTAAAATATTTGCGTTGAAAAGTTATAAAAATTTGGAATAATTTAAATGTCAGTACAGAGAAACCAAACTTAGCAGTCCTACAAAATATTTTCTGAGCAAACGTGTTCTTCATGTGACGTGTTTCTATTTAAAATGTTATGATGCGTTATTGTTGAAACTTTTATTCCACTGTCAGATTTTAATTTGACAAATTATGCCACATTATAAAAATATTGGCTCAAAAATGATGAATTTTTTTACAGGACAGTTTTTTATAATGCCTTTTGTTTAGTTTGTAATTTAAAACAGAATATCAGTATAATACTGACATATTTTGTTCATGAAACATAAAATTTTTATGGTTTTGTAAAGGCGTGCAATGGGAGTGATTGAATGGAATGTATTTTTTAGACATATTCCATACATACAATTTTACAACAAACAGTAAAAACACAGTTATAATTTTTTTTGTTTGGTTTGCCATTATATATTCATATAGTAGATTTATGCTTACATGCGTTTTAAATAGTCTTCCACCTGTACTCTTTTTAAGTATTTCTCTCAAATCTTTCAGTAAACGTTTTCGTTATAGTCTACTTCGTAATAACGCATGAGTGAGTGAGAGATTTTGGTCAGCGCTGGTAAGGGGTGACATGAGGTGAGTATGGAGCAGCGCTGGAATGAAAGGGGAAAATGGGAAATCCCCGAGAAAACCCGACGACCAATGGCGTCGTCTGGCACTATTCTCACATGCAAAAATGCCGAGACTGACCCCGCCTGGAATCGAACCCGGATCGCCTTGGTTGGAGGCGAATGGTCCGACCATTCGGCTACCGCAGCCTCCAACACAATAATGATTTCTGAGTAACCATGGCACTAGACTATATGAAAAGAAATAAGTTTGGCCCTAGCTGTTTATGTGAGACTGCACAGATAATGTACTAAGAGATAATACTCTGACCATTGGCACCTTCAGTTCTGTATGGTCAGTATTATCAGTGAACACACAAATCCATCTGAAACATTTACTCGCATAGGTATTCACAAAATCACACCGAGTGAACAAAGCTGATACCTGTTATAGTATTTCATACATTTGCCACAGCATTATCTGTTACACACAAATTCACAGTATGGTTTGGTGTAGTAGTATCGAAGTTAGGATTTTCTGTTCGTGTATTCAGAAGTGTGAAAAGTTGTCCTTAAAAAGCTGAGAGATGATAATGTACAATATTATATGTGTGTATAGTAGGCATAAATGATGATGCATATGAAATAATGCTCTACTGGTTAATTTTATCAGACAGCACCAATATAGATTAATTAGTTCAGCCCTCAATATAACACTTTCTAAACTACCATAATGTATGTAGCAAGTCAAGGTAAAGCGAGCACTTCTGAAACCTTGGTTATTATTTTCTTTTAAGGCAATTTGTATATTTTTGCAATTTGTTAATATCAACTTAACAGTGTCAGTAATAATCATTAAGTGCCTAAAAGTTAATAGGTCATAATACATTTTCTTCCAACACTTCCGAAGAAGACTGTATTCAAAAGTGCCCATCGTCAGCAAACATCCTGTGATGAGTTTTTGAAGGTGGTGAAAACTAATTATGTAGTCTTTTAGCCTTTAAATCATTTTGCATTTTCTTTCCGATTGTATTTTTCGCACTGCTGGGTGATAAGTTCCTTATGTTATTTAAATGCAATTTGAGTTAAGATAAGGGACTCTTTGTGATCCCCTTTTTTAAAAGCGCTGTGGGGTTTGAAGGAAGCGGGTGCCAGCCTCCTCTCACCTCTCCACCATGGACCATTCTCACTCGTAGAACAATGGTACTGCTAATTTTTGTTAGGATTCATCCGTACTAGCCAGTCAGTATGACTCTGTACCTGTACAGCATTTAAATATCCCTAAAAAATTCCATCAGTGCAGTGCTAGTGGTGTAATTCGTTCAGAGCATAGTGATCAATTTTACGACACGAGCGGAAGCTCCCAACTGGTTTTTTATTTTGGGTTAGAAAAAATTTGCTTAAATTTTGTTGTCAACATCATCTTTCGTTTTAGGCGGCTTCCTAATTTAACTATTTTGTTATGTTTCTTTTTAACGGCGCGGTTCACCTCAGTCTATAACGTCTTTATTTATTTTTATATTTGTATCAGATAATTTTTTTTCTTATTTTAGACATAAATTGTGATATAATCTTCCTCTTAGGAAATTTTTGTATCTCTTAAGGCTAGTTTACACCAACTATAACATTGCTAATAACACGTGTTTTCAACAAAGTTATTAACAATGTTGTAAAAATGCTTGAAAATTGTTGATGTATTATCTACATTGTTGCCAACATTCTGTTATTAACTTTGTTAATATTTATAAAAAATGTTAATAACATTTGTTGCCAACATTTTGTTGTTAACATTTGCTAGCAACAAAAGTTATGAATTTTAGAAACATGTTAATAACTTTGTCGCCGACAATGTTGATAACATTATTTTCCCGACCCGTTCTAGGGTGGTCTAGATCAAAGGACGTTGGTAACAAATGTTACTAACAATGTTGTAGGCATTTTTGTCATTAACTTTGCTGTTAACTTACAGTCACCATTCTTAGGACTTTGTTAATAACATTGGTGTTTTCAGCAATGTAAATAAGACATTTGCTATCAACATTGCTGTAAAATAGTGTACCATTGCTTAGGAATTGTTAACATTTTGTAACTAACATATTGTGAGTAACATTGTTACTGTTATTTTTTCGATGTAAACTGGCCTTTATAGTTTTTGCGTAATGAATCGTAAACGTCAAAATTTGAACTTTACAGTTTTATGCAAGCCACTAAAACCAGCTAACATACCGAACCGAAAAAAATTCACAATGTATAATAAGAATATTGTAGGCTATGATTTGACATATATAAAACAAAAAAATAAAATACTGTAGTATTTAATAAAAAATTCTGAGTTTTAAAATGAACATTTAAAAGTTTCAACAATTTAAAAAAATATATAAAACTATATATATATTTTTATGTATGTAAAATCACAGCCTACAACGTTGTTATACAATGTGATTTTTTTTCGGTTTGGTATGTCAGTTGGTTTTAGTGGCGTGCATAAAACCGTCAAGTTCAAATTTTGACGCCTACGATTCATTATGCAAGAACTATAAGAGATACAAAAATTTCCTAATGTGAAGATTAAGTCACAATTTATGTCTAAAATAAGAAAAAAAATATCTGGTACAAATATAAAAATAATAAAAGGCGTTGAAAACTGAGGTGAAGCCTCTTTAGTGTTTTTCACTAGTTAAGATATCTCCTTCCAATTTGACCAATTATATCCAGTACCTTTTGAGGGTAATAAATATGTAGTGCTTGTAACTGTAACATTGGGAGTACAACACTAACCAGCCAACATTAAAAGTAGGTCAAAGGAAATGGTTAAAGAGTTACATTTTAAAAAGGTTCAGGAAAACTCAACATGAACTTCAAAGCGGTTATAATAATGACTAGCATATAACGCCCCGAAAATTGGCAGTTACCCTATATACAGTACATTTAGCTAAGCAAATTGCTCTGAGCAGAAGAAACACTTGTCTTAACATAACAGATTTATTGGTTTTAATAAACAACACCAAAAATAACAGATAACACAAAATCATGTCAAACAAACTGCAACATCATTCCAAGACTTTGTGGCAAAGTCATCCTGAAACGATGCAGCAACGACATTTGGAAATGTGCATCAAAGACATCTAGAAACTCGCAGCAAAGACATCTGGAAACTTGCAGCAAAGACATCTTGAAACGTTGCAGCAACGTCTCCCTGCAACATTGTATGAACATCCCCCTGCAACGTTACAGGAACATTTCTCTGCAACGTTGCAGGAACGTTCCCCTGCAACGTTGCAGCAACGTCCCCCTGCAACATTGCAGGAAGGTCCCCACACAACGTTGTAGCAACGTTCCCATGCAACATTGCAGCAACGTCTTCACACAACGTTGTAGCAATGTCCTCAGGCAACGTTGCAGCAACCTCCCCATGCAACGTTGCAGATTTGTGACATCTGGATGTTGTAGCAACGTTGTGGCAACTTTGTTACAACGTAAAGAAACGTTGTGACAACATTGATTATTTTGGGCGAAACGTTGTAGCAACGTTGCCACAATGTCGCTGTGCTGTATGGGTATGATGTCCCTAGGGCCATAGAAGCATGAATGCTCACAGTAACGAGAGAAGAACACTATGGTGAAAGCGATCAGCAGCCAATACCAAGAGAAGTGGAAGAGCTGGAAGACGGACCCATGTAGCCCGGAATCACCACACCAAATAGGGACCATTAGACACCAGAAGGGAATGTCATCACTGGAAGCAACACAACTTGCCGACCTACACACCACGTGGTGGAACTAGACACCTCAACAGACAAGGCCAATGTAAATGTTTCATTGAAACCTCTCTCGGAAACCAGTAGGGAGTGCAAGGGTTGATGCTGTGGTAGCAGTAAGATAACAGTTGAACAATGTTTGCAATTCATTGTTGGAACAGTGTGAACAAACAACAGATTGTGTGCTGAAATGTGAGTGTTAGTCTTTGGAAAGAGAAATAACAACCTATGAATTTGTTATCTCCCTGGTGATTTGGTAAAGTATTCTCGTTAAGATACGCAGTATAAGCAAAATATGGCGAAGTGAAAAACAAGCATTTAGATGTGGCAGTAAGGTACGTAAAAGTTTTCATCGAATGCCTCGAAGACTATCTTGAAAGTGGATTTTCGTTTGTATTGGCGACTGCGAAGGAAGTTGCAGAAGAAGTAAGCACTGAAACCACATTCTAGGCCCCCAGAAATAGACGAAAATAGAAAATGTCTTCATATGAAGCAGAGGATGAGGCTCCTCTATGGTTTTTCCACAAGATAATTTTAAAATATACTACTTTTATGTTATAATAGCTTCAGTGCACACGAGCTATCAGCAAAAATTGTAACCACTTATGACTCACAAATTAACATTTGGTTTCATGTACCGAATAAAAGACTTAAAGGAAGTGAATGACGAATATCTAATTCATAAGTGTAAATGTAGTATAGTTGTGCTGGTTTCGGGACAGAACCCTGCCATGTTGTAACATCACGGCCTGGCCGCCATGTTGTGTGTACTTGACATTTAACCTTACTTTGACCTTGATGTCAAGGTCACCAGATGTAAAATTATCAAAAATTTCGAAAATTTCGAAAATGCCCAAAAAATTTTCGAAAAATTAATTTTTTAAAAGTTAACAAATTCTAAAAACTCCGAAAAAAATTCGTATGATTCCGAAAAATTCCAAAGAATTCAGAAAAATGTTTACATCCATCTTGTTTCCAGATGCTATCTTGTTTCCGGCCACCATCTTGTGCTTTATTCCGAGTGTTCCGAAAATTTTTCGATTTTACATTCCTTCAAAACCCCACATGTATTCAATAAACTAAATTTAGTAAAATTATTATTATATTAAAACTTTTTATAAAATGCTATTTAACAAAAAAAATTATATAAAATTATTTAAATAATCACCTACATGTCTTACTCGGATGAGCTCCATCGACACACTGACTCCCCCACCACTTTTTACACGAATATAATAATTTTCCCCCTCCCTTCCCCTGCCCATTCGTTAATTTTAATTGGCTGTAGGTGACACTATGAATTCACCCTCCATTACCCCTACTTTTCTCTCTCACTGACCCTGGTGTTATTGCCTGCTCAAAGTATCCCCCTCCCCTCCCTGACCATTCTTTTATTTTAGTTGGCTGTTTGTCAAGTGATGAATTTTCCACTTTTTTCTACTTTACTATACGCCTTCCTCGCACTGACACTCATATTATAACCCACTTAATCCACTCTCCTCCCTCTTTCCCCTTTCCAAGTAATTATAAAATTATATTTTCACCTATTTTATGTGTGTGATTTTACCCATCATTATTTCCATTGGCCAATAAGAAGCTAGCTCTCTTTCCACATGTAACATGATTTCTCTTACCATAACCAATCAAAAGCTACCTTACCCTTCTCGGTAGAATACTTTTTCCTTCATACCATCTCCTTCTCCATAGCCCAAATTAGCTAGCAATTTACCTACGATTTCCTTCGTCCATGCTTCCATTTTACATCTTAACATATCCCTTACCAACACCTAAATTAAGTTCTGTGTTCTTACAAAGTATTAGCTCCCTTCCCCTCTCATCACACCTTATATATTCTCCCAACTTTTAACCTTTCATGTGGTTGGTTGGTAGACCCCCTTCTCTCGCATTCTAATGGTCATTTGTCTCCCCTCTTTCCCATATTCCTACACTTTTATAAGCTCTTGTAACAGAAGGGAACGAGTAGTCTCTGCCGTCTATCACTTTGAGTTCATTTCATATTGTGGTTTGTTTAACCATAGTGAAAAGTATAACCGTTCATTTGCCCTCGTGCATCTGTAAACCAGTAAGTCGCGACAAATTAGCATATAGCTCACGTACAGTTGTACTGTGCCGGCATTCTGTTCCAACTGTGTCGCAAAGAATTCGTCATTGTTTTACATTAGAGCAGGAAGAGAATAGTTCGATCTGTTTGTCATTGGCAGCCAGACGCAGAGCTCTGGTGGTCTACAACTGATGCGAAGGTCACCTTCCCAGAACACGAGTATAGAGAAAGTCAAGAACCAGGGAAACATGAAAATTTTTCTGACTCATCAGAACCTACAGACCAAAAGAAACATGCACCGTCTTCCACCGGTGAGCTCAACAAGCAACTACATGTCACCACCGAGCCCTTCAAGTTTGAAATTCTCCGACGACTACAGTAACGAAGACGTCGAAATTGGCGAGTCTACCACTGCTACATACTCACCATCCAGGTCCGAAGACACATTTCAGTACACGGACGTAATAGTGGACTACAGAAAAGTATGTTTTAAAGATGATAAATGTGTTTTGCAAACTCAGTTCTGTGATGGCGATTTTCACTTGGCATTGTGTTACGACTCATATGAAGGATGAACTGTCATGTGATAACGATGAATGTTACCTTTTTAATATTCGTTTAGGCTCAGTACTTGCATGCACACAGAAAGACTTGATGCTACAGCGAAATGGTGAAAAAGTGACTGAAATTCGTGGTCATAACTAATTTATTTACACACTTCGTCGAACAAGAAGCAAAACAGTGTGTGAATGGAGAGAAAAATGTAACGGACATAGACATATTGTACAAAGACGTGGATTTCCTGAATGGTCTTCGCAGTTCACACATTTTTCGTGTGATGCATACCTTTCTTCAAGAACCTACTGCAGCAAGTACAAACACTTACCTCCAGTCAGACATCCACATTTAACCCTTTGAAATAATATGACTTTGTTGATGTATTGTTACACTGAGTTAAGTACGTTGAAATATACGAAAATGGCATACATTTCCATATGGAGAGATAATACCGCGATGGAGCAGTAGTTTCGCTAACAGTACGAGACTGTGACACCGACGAGTGTGTTGTACGTCTGTGTAGACCTAGAATTAAATGCCCCATGTCGCTGCCTGATATGAAGAAGGAAGCATCGGAACTAAACATCAGAACCAAATACGACCATAAAAAACATGAGATCGAACACGAAATTCCTGGAGGGAAGCTTCAAAGCCCATTACTATGCCACGAGAAATGTACGGGCATTTGACATACATTTACTTCATGTACAGAGACTGATTCTTGGACTGAAGTGAGTACAAGTGTGTGTGCAAACGAACTATGTGTTGTGTATCGAAAAATTTTTATGGGCATTCATTCATCAACATAATTTCTTAAAAAGCAAATTGCTATATAATCTTAATAGGGTATAATTTTACAGTACCTTTTCGAATGTGTATTTGTGCAATTTCCTATAATGCTCATCAGACACTATAAAATAATGTCAATTACTTTTGTATTCATAACATTCAGTGCCAAATACCGTAAAAAATCAGCAAGACAGTGTGTTCTTCGCCAGTGTTAACTTGTCTCTACGAATAAAATGTCTGCTATAGTGGTAAATGAAAGGTATAAATCATTAATATCGTTTGAAAGAGAGAACGAGCATAGAATTTCTTTTCGTCTAGGCGCCGCACGAGGTACCATCGGTGTACAAGTTCCTGCAAGTTCATCTAAAAGGAGACAAGGTCATTCTAGAATGTTTTCCATGTAAAGAGTGTTTCCGGGGCAGTACTTTGCTTCTGGACATAGCACATCGCAGGAGTTGGTGCAATGCGCGTCATCGTTCGTCAACATGACCAGCACTTCATCCCCTACAGTGCCAAACACATCAGGTGATAGCAGTACTCCAAAGAAGCCTACCCACAAGACTGAGTAGTGTAATTTTTCTCAAGTCAATTCCCTGCAGTAACACATACTGACATTCGTTCGCAACATACATTCAAGCAGGTGTCAATATTAGACAGTGACGATGGCCTGACGACAAAGTGATTCACCTTTAAATCCCTGGGATCATCTGACCCACACCATGCAACAAGTGTACAGACTGCAGACATACCAGAAACATGGACTCCTAGCATCGTTCCATATGTTCAAATACTCTATGTCTTGGGCAACAACTTAAACGAAGACTACCCAGTGTTTCGAAAATGGTCAAAAGATTGTGTTACGTAGCGTGTGCCAGAACAGCATTAAAACTATTGATGAGCACAAGCAGTTTAGCTGCCCTACATTCAGTAAACTAATTGGAACATACACTGATAAACTTCACAACTGTGAAAAAAAATTTTTCTGTTCTCAGTGTAACTCGGAAGCCTTGAGACTTTGGTTTTATGATAACCCATGGTACGTGTAAAAGTACATGCTGAACGAGAGAAAGATTCTGTAGCTTTCAATTTACTTGAAACATCATCTCAAGCAGTCATAAAATGAGTTCAGAGAGGTAGTTGGTGGAAACACAAATATATTGAAATTCGACTGTATTTATGTACAAAAAAGGAAACTTAAAAATTTATATCAATTTGAAAAGAAAAAAATATTTTATTATCAAAGGGTTACTTGAAAATAATACATAATTAAACTCCGCTGTAAGGTATCTTGTAAATAGGAAACAAAATATGTAATTATTTGACGTGCGCTGACACACACGCACCTATCAGCGACCGTTGGCGCATCGCAGCGGTCCACAGTAATGGTGTTAACACGCCCAACTCAGCAAGCCGACCGACGGCGACAACTAGAGGGCTACCTTAATATCGCTATGTGGGTAGTAACAGAACGAAAGGAAGTAAAAGTAACCACCACAAAACCATGTTCAGGCAACACACACACCTGTAGCACCCATCGAGGAGCCCGGGCAGTGGTCGTTTCTGTGGGCATTGAGCAGTTGCTGTACACAACGTGTTCAATTGCCGAGACACCAAGGTACGGAAACAGACTGTGTGACGTTGGGAGAATATGGGATGAGTGCAGCCACATTTCGGAAGGTTCAACGGCCCTAATAACACCAACTT